>JAQFYT010002648.1:0-12347 GCA_034694925.1 Ceratophysella denticulata
GCCCGCAATTAATTAATTAAGGTTACGTAAACCTGGCGGTGAGAGTTGGAACTGAGCTCCTTTTAGGTTCCGCTTAAAATTACAGCGTTTTGCAATTCAGGTAAACTTCTATACAAATCCTGTTGTAAATAGCGTAATAAATTGACTTTACTTTTCCTATTGCATAATAAGCCCTGGAGCAATCTCAGTAACAACTGTTGACGTAATGTACTGAATTGCGGAATCAAACCGAACCTAGTTTTTCTAGATAATAGAGATCAGATACCTACCTTTTATATTTTATTTATACACGCGTGGTAAAGTGATGCCAGTTGTACAAACAGTGAATCAGACACCCAGTCTGAATGACCTTCACAGAATTGTCAAGTCATGCGTCATGATGAATGAAACTTGTAAATTCAAGGAAACCGATCTTCTAAACTTTAAAATTAAAAGTAGAATCTTTCAGGTACAGAAAAGTACAGAAATATCAGCAAAACTATCGTTTCAAAACCTTTATTGCCAAATCAGGTGTTTTAGCTTTAGTAAGCCTATACTACAGATACTTGCAGCTTGTATTCACAATCAAAGCCTTTTGTATACCTAACCTAACCTGACAGCTTCGGGTTTAATTTTATGCATTTATCCTTATAAAATATGATTTTCTCATTCCATAATATTTCCAATTACGATTTACAAGTCGGTAAATTTCACCGATGAAACAATATACACTCTGAGCAGAGCTAAATTCTTGTACTTAATTTTTAATTTGTAGCACAAAAAGCCGTTCACCAAACCATGGAATCTTCTCTTTTGAAATTTTGTAATAAAAATTTAATAGTTTTGACGGTAATCTCCGGATGCAATGAATAAATTGTTCATACCAGCTGGTCCAAAGAGAGTGGCGTAGCAGGGTCGGTGACAATAGGGCTTGGACTCATGCTCCGCATGTGACCCCGGGGTCAAGGTCTTGTTGCAGCGCTCACATCGGAGACATGCTGAATGCCAGTCCTTTCCAAGCGACGACTTTCTCTCGGCTAAATATTGGTGAAAATTCAGAAAAGAAAGTTAGATTCATGGTTTAAGTAAGGCACACATTCATTAACAAAGCATTCTGAATTGACCACAACTCAATCTGCTTCTGCAACTATCGGAAAACGACCTTAGGAGACTTTCAGTAAACTGTTTAGATACCTATATTTCAAAACTAAACAATATTTTATTAAATTACTTTTAAACGGCTGTTGAACATCAGAAGAAACACAATAAAAAATTTATTATTTGCCTGCAATTTCTCACCGAGTGATGGTTCCTGATTGGATTAGGATCCTACGCTAGTTGTACCCAAATCAAATTTACGTAAATATACCTCTGCCTCATTAAAGAATTACTAGTGCACGTCAGCGACATTCGTGTCACAGCCTGGGTTTTACGTGCCATGTCAAGTTGAAAGTCTAGCCTGGGAACGGAAGATGAAACCCCACAAGAATTCGCGTCGTGTTTCGTGGCTCTCAAATGTCCTTACTCGTCCTTGTCATTTACCAAGCTCGTTAATTGTGAAGAGCGTTTGTCTGGTTCTCATCAAGTTAAAAAAAATTAAATCTTAAAGTAAATACCAAATATGACTCAAGTGCACTAGTTTAGACCTGATCTGGTCTCATATTCTGCATTAAGTGGGGGCCGACAGGACAGCTACGTATTTCCTATTTTGTTTTTCTTATAAAGCCGGTTTACAGACCAAATACTACATAAATTAACGACGGCCCAACCCACGAGAATCGTATTTTTTAGTAATACAGTAATACCGCACTAAACACAAAACACTAAACCTCTCACAAGCAACTTTAGTTAATATATGTAGGTTACTTGCACTTATTTGGACTTTGGCTTTTGTAAAAAATTTTACATCACATTACAAATAACAATGAAACAATTTTTAAAGAAACAGTTATACATAGTCAAAGACGTACAGATACATCCCATTCATCCATATTTGTACGAGACAAAGCAATTACAGTGCAGTAATGAAGGGTAAGTAAAGTACCGGTTGCATCTGTCATCTCTTAGCCGTTAGATTACATACTGCATGCACGTAGCGCTAATTCTAGTCATGGTTAGGTTTGGTTACTTCAAATTAGCTCAATTCCAATACTCCCTCACCTAACAGTTAACCTAAATGTGAACATCGGATCGGAGGGTTTGAATTTGAAGCAATAACCTAACCATATAACTCGAAGTAAGGCTTCATTCAATGTTCCAATGCGAGACGCCCAAAGAAATAAATTTTTTATATACTAGCCACTGTAAATGTAACTTTGCTAAAATGGATATCCGACGTGGAAAATCGAAACTGAATTAGCTACATGCAATAAATATATTTTAGGCAATTTGTAAAATACACACCCTATCCTCCCTCATAGAGGTGTTAACTTTTATATTTACACAGAATCTACGTGCTAATTACGCTCTGTAATATTAGTATTGGCAAATAGCTCCGTGAAACCCTTTGTAAATTCTATGAAAGTGACAGGAAAAAGGAAATGCTTTATAATTAGCAGCCTAACTCGGTAATCAGCTCAGCACCCAAACCTACCTTGTCAGCACAAATCACAAATCACAAATATTACAGTCAAACAGTATCTGATTTGTTTTATTGGGTAATCCCAATCCCACGCCCAATTCGGTTAAAATGACAAAAACTCGTATCCTACCGGATGACAGAATTGGGCTAATTAAACATTATAGATACTTATGTACTTTGGATCCTATACCTATGCCTACTCAATTGCAGCTTGTACGTAGCTCATCTAATTGTGAACTTGAAACCAAGGAAAGACAATATACAATGCATACAAAAATCACGAATCAAGATTAGCGTCGTGAGTGTGGTTATTCATGGTTCAATTATAATTTGCAATATGTATAATAGAACCTTGTTAGCACATGGTAAAAGCGTTGAATCGCTTACTCTTGACTTGCAGAGGTACGTACGTGGTACACACCTCACACTTACAACTTACGAGCTAACGATAATGCCTATTTACGATTTACTATGTACGTACATACAATATCAGTTATCACAATCAATGACATGACTCGGTGTAAGATAAGGTCAAGATATGTTACGGAGCACATAGAAGATTAAGTGTGATTTAACACTTGGATCTCCTTCTAATCGAAATGGACGTTGTCATGGCCTAAGTACTTAACAGGCGTGATATTTTGCGAGTCACGACCTCACATTAATTATTCCGTATTATATTCTCCGTAGCTCAGACGCCGAACGAATATACACATTAAATGTGCATTTTGAAATATTACCAACTCGAGGTGCTTAGTTATTATTCTGGAAGCTGAATTCGTATAATTCTACAAAACAACAGACTACAGCATTCACTTATTCCTATATTTTAAAAATATGGAAACTTCAATTACCGAAATAAACCGGCTTCTCACACTTGGGACAATTTGGCATCTTGACAGTTAAGAGCACGGAATCCCCAACTAAAACAAAAGCACAGAGAATTCGTCAATATACAAAATTAACTAAAATTCCCAAAACGAACCAAACCACGGATCTGAACTGAACTCAATGTCCGGCAACTGACAACTGATAATCTCCAGGAATGAGAGATGGGAATATAAAATGGAATCCCGTGTAGTTGTAGCCCCAGCGCAGCCTGGAAAAGCAGTAAAAAAAATATTCCAAGGCCAAGGACGGGAAAAATCCAGAGAGACCCAGGAGAATCACATGCCAGGCCAGATATACCAAACCAGAGGCATGCATGTGAAAGAATCGATGAGGCTCAAATCCTAATACCTAGCTACCTTGGTATTCTAATACACATTTGGCTGCACATTTTGCCTAATCAGCCCAGTCACCGCTTCAGCATGATTACCCCCAAAACCTGGTTGTAATGAAATAATAGCTAATTTTTATAGAAAAACCAACTGACCTAGTTCCGGATAAAGTTGTACTAGGAAATCTTGGAACTTTTTTTGGGAAAGTTGTTATATCTGTTATGGTGGGCAGATGTTCACAATGGAAAGGACCAAATGAGACTGACAAAGGGAATTTGGTGAGAGGGATCCCAAATCCCAATAACAACGAAACGAAAACCAGGCTTGGGCATTTGGGTATATTATAATTTCAATTCCTATAAGCCTCGACGTTGTTGCGTTGTTAATGTAGTCAACTTGGGCTTGGGCACGCACATAATTCATATCTAATACTTTTATCGTCTGTATGTCAGTTTCCATAGCTAAAGGGCATATCGACATGCCCACATTTTAGTGGTGGGATGCGTGAACTTGGTGATGGCGATGGCTTACTATCTGCAGTTTCAGCACACTTTGCCTTGTATTTAAATATTCTAAAGAAATGTTTTCATGAAATATGTCAACGTCAGTCATTTAAAATTATTAAAACCTGAAATAGGCACATGTTGAGAATGGTATACAGCTAAGATGATTTTGACTGGGCTGATAAAGAAGGTAACACAATTTAACATAATGTCAATTAGTTTCGAATGTATTTTTGTCAATCTTATCTCTTTATTTTAATCCTGAGAACGAGTTTCTATATAATTTAGCCATACAAGCATTGGCAACTTTTGTTGATAATACAAAACGCATATATATATTTGAATTTAGCTGAAAAAGTTTAACCGAATAAATTCATTCTCTACTTCACGAATCACAAACATACCTGAGTAAATACTGCTGGAACACTTTCCAGTTTCACCAGACACTTTGCTGTCAATAATCGATGAACTATGGCGTAAGCGAAGTATATATTTTCTATGAAATAGCTTTCGCGCAATTTACTTCGGAAAATCCAAATTATCACTATATATTAACGGAAATATCTTATTGTGCCCGTTATTCAAACCTACATTCTTTTGTTATAAATTTTCCCCTGGCGAACTTTGTTTTAATTTTATCGTTAGAGCAAATTAATATCTTACACGACTATTCATTTCGTATAGGAGCGTTTCTAGTATTTAAAATTCTGTAGTAGGCATTATTGGGTTGGGATCCAACTTTCAAGTAATTTGTCTTTAGGTCTGGTCTGGCGTTCTTTCCGTTTTATTCGTGTTTGTATTGTAGAGACAATAGGATTAACAACCGCATAAACTGCGCCAAACCATTTTAAACGAATTGGCGAAAACGTGGGTAAACATTTTTACGCTCGATGTTGCTGTACATGGTGTGAGAACTCGGCAAAGTTGTCCTAATCCATTCCCAGTGTTCGTTATTCTGGTTGATTTATATTGTTTCCAAACTCTCGTGCTCGTGTTCATGGTGGTGGTCATTGTCAATTTGAGTAGTATTGTGGAAATAATTGGACATAAACTCTCTAATACAAAACACAATAGGACGTAAATACTGGCATAACAAACCTATAAAGCATTACCTATTATACCTGGCTAGGTCCTCATGGGCATAGGAGCACTGATCATCCGAAGCACAAAGAATTGCGTCATTTCCCCTTCGTTTACTGTAAACTGCGTAGGTGAGCTCGTGGTACTGATCTGTCATCATATATGCAATATTTCTATTATTTTACCAACCAAAATCTGATTCGAGAAACTATATTTGTGTAGTTGGGTTAGCGGTTGGCTCTGATCTGTGATATACTGCGCTACTGAATGGATCAATTCCTGAAGGTTTCATGCAATGCCATTTTACCAATATAACAGACTCTCAAATTCAAACTGGGCTACAGCTCTAATACTGTAAGCTAACAGAGTATAAAAGAACTAACAAAACGACGCTGGTCATTAACAATAAAATTACTGGCAAAATAATTTCCTTGAATAGCCTCAACGTGTAAAAATGTCTTAAAATCTGGAACGGAACACTTAAAATACCTAGCCTTAGCCTATAGTAGAATCCAGTTTAAGTGAAGCGGGACTTTTAAATTAACGATTTGTGTGAATAAGAATTTCATCTGGAAACTTTCTCGAATCGCTCGCATCACGCTCATAATCAAGCGTAATTTTCAACTGATTGAAACATGTAATAGCGTTTCGGAAAGTTAAATCGTTTTTATAACAAACCAATTCAGTCGGGTTTTCAATGTTTTTGATTTCTTTAAATTTCATGGTCGATTATCTTGTTGTCAGTTAAAATTTTAAGAATCAATTTTTTTTTTCATTAACAAATTACGATTTCCAAAATGCTATCATTAGTTCAAATCGCCTCAAAACGAGAATCACAATTCTGTTAGTCTGTAGAACTGTCACGATTGTTTGATTGGTGAGCTATCTAGCTAGTTGGCTCAAATTATCTTGAGTTGAGTACTGTAGTGATTTAAATCCACGCTTTGAACTGTACTTACTTACTGGATATAATAATTCGCAAGTTGTACGTGAACTGGATTTTATAGAACAAATTACTTTTCAAACACAACCAACTCGTCATTCAGAAATCTGAAATAGTACTTTAATGTGTAGATAGAAAGAGTGGCCTACAAGATACTTACTTTCTTTTAGATTCGTCATTTGTTTAGTGACCAGTATATGCGAAGCAAAAATGGGATTTTCTTAGTCGATTTGTATTCACAGGGCGGCCGCGCTGGGTTTATAAATTCTGGTTAGGTTATTATGTTAGGTCTTCGATGAAGCCCGGTTTCGGAAAACCTAACCTAACCTTATAATCTCGGACATCCCCTTTTTGCTACCCATATACTGGTTAATGTCACTGAAGACTCGTCCAATGAAAGTAGATTCGATATTCGGTTACTTAGACTTTTCTTTTACATCGTTAAATCCATCTCGTTGTATGCCTGACTCTATGATTCACCAGAAATTAGAAAATGAGGTCAATGCTGTTGTAGGGTAAACTGTATTTCTATATTATTTTCCAAACTCTGGCTGGACTCTTCATACAGAATGCGTGTTGCCGAGAAAGATTAGATAAATATACAATCTGGAGAGTACATTTCAGGTCAAAAACACACATGATGCGTGAGGATTCACCCTTTCCCTTATCCCATGAAATACTGAACTGCGATCTAGGCGTACTAAATTTGTACTTACATCCGTAAATCATACCTTACAATAAACTCGTATTTCTTTTTCAACAATCAGGGTTTAATTTTGCATTTGGTCGTGTAGTATATCATTATTTATTGAATTTATGACATTTTGTGTTTGTTTCCACAACACAAAATGTATCGGATCTCCGATTCATTAGGATTTCAAAATCTTGTCTTACTGATGCGAAATGAAAGGTAACCTGAATCCCTAATAATTAAAGTGGGAAGATTTTTGTGGGCAAGATTTGCTTTGAACCGTTAATTTTAGCCGGAATTTTTTTGAGAAGTAACGGTAGCGGACGGTAAGAGTCAATTTAATTTATTAGTCATCATTCTGCATCAGGGCCACTGTCTTCATTAGCAGGAGCATTGGAGGAACTGTCAACGCTATTGATTGGACAGTTTTCTTCATCCGTAAAATCATACGCCACAGAGCCAATTATGATGCAATCCTTCAAACCATCGCAAAGGTAAGTCTCCGAGACGCATTTGCCACTTTTCTTACACTTTCTTTTCCTAGGATCGCCATTACAATCTTTGTATTCAAACAAATAACAGATCATTAACACATTGCCTGCTTTCATGAATTTCACTAAAAATGTAGCAAAGAGATGCCTATGATTTGAACTCTTACTGGCACAGGTCTCATTTGATTCGTCTGAACCATCCTCACAGTCATCTACGCCGCTGCAAACTTTATTGACCGAAATACAACTTTTGTTGGTACATTGGAATTTGTCCTCGGACCCACCGCAATTATCTAAAGTGATTATCAGTACCTAATTAATAGGTAAAGTACGAGTATATTTTATAATCATATATCGCGTAACATCTGTCACATATTGGTCATAGTTATAAGGCAATTTTTCAAACCATCGCAAATGTTGGGGTCTTCGTCAGAAGGGTCGTTTTCACCACAATCGAGGTCTGAATCACAGACGAAGTTTCGATTTATACATCTGGTGCTGCTCGAACACCTGAATAGGTTCGTATCTCCATTACAATCTGTAGGCAGAAGTAAAAATCATCAGAAAGTGGTGACCATACTCGCCAATAACAACAAAATGTACCATGTACCTGAGCAAAACTTTTCAGTTTCATCGGAACCATCCGGACACTGTGGAAAACCCGAGCAAACATACATTGATCTAATGCAAGTTCCATCCGCGCACTGAAATCTCTCCTCCAAACCAAGGCAATTATCTGAAATCATATATGGGCAAAAACTTTTTAGCGTATTTCAAATGCTGCATCAATATTCCTGATACCTTTACAAAGTTAGGGGCTGTCGTCTGACCCATCGGCGCAATCCTTGTTCCCGTCGCATCTATAACCTGGAGGGGTGCATCCGTTCCCATCAGCGCATTTGAACGCGTGATTTAGAAGGCAATCCGTGTCCCCTGTGGGTTCAAAATTATTGTATAGGTAATAGGTACATGGTACATCCTCTTTAAAAAGAAGCATGATTGGGGGAACAGTTAAATATTTAAATAGCTAAGTATTTCGCACCCGACTGTGCGTTCGTCCCGAAAACGAAGCAAACGGTGACGCCCACAAGGACCAAATCCATAAATATGCCATTTTTCGAATTCACTTTGACTGGACTACTCCGAGGACTTGAATGATGGATTCTCTTTATGTAGGTACTCGGTGTTAAAAGTGAGTTTAGTTAAACGAATTGATTGATTCAATTAATTTTCAACTACGGATTAATGAAGTCAATCTGGATTAATTTATAATTTATACATTTTGTAATCCGTCCAATTAACTTTGCGGTGCTCATCCGGTACGGCCAACAGACGGTTGGGCAGTATGGGCTATCTCATAAGATCTTTCTGTTTCTGTTATATAACATAAAAATCTCTGAGGTGAAATATTTCCAATCCACTTCCTGAAAACTAAAAAATTAATTTTTATTCAATGTTATTTTATGAAATAGCTTAAGGGTGCTCTCCAAGTTGGCTCCAGCTCGGCCTCCGCTTTCTCGGCTAGTTTTCCGGCTGTTAGTTCTGGCCTGCCTGTTCTTTGGAAAAGCTGTAATTTGAATTTACACATAAATAAAGGTTAATCATCAATGGTTGTTTGCGACTTCTAGTCATTTAGGTTTTGTCTCTTTTTTGTGATGCGTGTGGAACTATCAGTTAGATATTGCTAAATGTATATCTGATTACTGTCTGTTCACCAGAAGTGTCGTCTGTACGTAAATACTCGTATACAATATTCGTTATATGATCATACATACTATATATAGGTATATCTGAATACGTCGTGTTTTGCCGTTGTGTGAATAAATTATGTAACAGGATTATGTTCAACCCAGTTCTACAATGCCTGCTACCTTTGAGTTGATTTACCATTTAGGGAATTCCAATTTACTATAAGTTGGTACCACAAAAGCTGGGATTTGACAATAGGTACATTAGTTAACAAGAATACAAGGTTTGTTTATGGTAATTGTTTCGCTGGTACTCAACAGTGCCTATGTCTCCGACTATGAGGTTAATAAAAACCGAGTAATTGCTATCGTGAAATGTTAGTAATTCCGTATACCTAGGTATACTATTCTGTACATCAGCAACCCGAAACCCGAATGTTGGGAATATAGGCACAATTTACAAGTATATGCAGCAAGGGATTTTTGCGTTTCGTAATCTCTCAAATACGCTATTAAATAATTTGCTGATAATGTTTACCCCTATATCATCACCATTCCCATTATAGAATTAGCATATACAACTGCACTTCCAATAGCGGTCCAAATACAAAATGCAAACAAGTCGAAGGACGCTATTTTTGCACAAAATTATAGGCTCCCAATACTCAGACGACTCCAGAAATTACTGACCAACGGTCTGGGGATCTAACATTTGCAAAAATGCACCAGTGGAATAGTATTATGTATACCAATAGACCTATTGTATAAATACGGTAAATACTTTGATTAGCTAACTACAAGCTGTTAATTGGAACGAACTGGAGTTTGACTAGACATGGTAAACAAAAGACAAATCCTTTCCACGCTCACAACCTCGATAATTTGTGGTACCAAAGTGTTTAAAAATTGAAAGGAACTACAGATGAATGACGACGAACTGCCGATACCAATAAAAGAACATTTTAAGCATTTTGTAAATTCAATCGGTCGAGCAGATAATTTCTCCAATTTTTAAATTTTTAAATTAAAACAATTTTTTTTGGATAATTATACTCAAGATAAGATTATTTGACCCAATTTCTTTTCCAATGCATTTCGCAATCTTGCAAATATGCGAATGGGCTGATAAAATTTACCATAGGTATATATGTATTATATATTACCTACATAAATAGAATTAGCATGAAACTTTACTTACATTACAAATTCGCGGTTTAAATACAAAATACGAACCAACAAATAGAAGGACGTTATATTACAAAGTTCCGAGTAGAAATTACAGACCTACGAGGTTTAATCTAACATTTGCAAAAGTGCAGTAGTGTGTAACATTTAGTATGTACCTACCTATACATATATCTGTTGTAAATGCTTTCAATATACGTAGCTAAGTACAAGATGTTAATTGGAACGGGAGGTTGACTTGACATGATAAATTACTTCTTTTCACACTCACATCCTCGACAATGTGGAACTAGTTGAGGGTTTGGAAATTGAAAGGACGAAATATTCATGAAACTTGTCAAGGAAAGAAGAAAGAATTGTAATGGTTTGGCCTCTTTGCCGGGCTGCCAACTCCAATCGGGTAAATCTTAAGCATTTTGTTCGTGCTTGATTAAATTTCGGGTCTCAGGTCGGTTAGGCCAAAGATGTCTTGCTAGGGATCTGCTGAAATGACCCTATTCAGAACTAGCATCGTTATAATTGCGTATGAACTGCAGCAAATGGGATTCTTCTGACCTAAGCATTATGTGATTCGATTAATTACTTTGAAGAACATTGGCACAAACAAATCTCCAATTAACACATTGAAATAGACCGAATCTGGTACACGTAACATATGTTAGCGGGGGATCCCGTAGATTTTTCCTAAACTAACCACTTGCCTATTACAAAATAGATACGCGATCCTCCTACCCCACATAATATTACGTACCAATCGTACTTACATACTCTGTACAGGATTGAACTGCATGCATGTGGAGAATTTGCCCAACCTGAATTTCCTATTCTAATTACCCGTATCATTGTATTACTCGTAATGTTAGTCAAAATCGGGAACACTTTCCGTTTTACTCGTTCGTCGCCCTTAATTTTGCTCTGCTCTGATGTCACTTCGTGAAGCCCGTGAAGAATTCAATTTGGCGTAACCACAAATGGAAGCAACCCAGAACCCAGTCGCAGTGAGGGACAGTAGTACTTTTTTGTAATGTTGATATTTGCACAGATGCAGCCACTGTTCTTGACCTGAAGATCTTCTTTCAACTTTTTCTCCATATAGAAATACCCATACATGACTAATGGGCAGAGTTCCCCTCTGGAACTCTGCCCATTAGTCATGTATGAGAAATACCCAGATGGGTAATGGGATGGGTTTATTCCTTGTTATATATTACATATACACAGTGTGCAGGGTGGCACGAAATGTTTGACGCCCCTCTCAGGTCATACTTCCGAAAATTGTACAATGACATTAATGATATACCAAATTAAAGCAAATTTCAATGCGGATGGTGCAAAAATATTTGGACTTTTCTAAAAATCGGCCTGTGTACAGCGCAAAATAATTGAATAAGGTCGAATTTTCGCTCTTCCAGCCGTTTGAATGGTCCACTATCATATGAATGTCTTTTAAATCGATGAAAAACTGATCCAAACCCTTCACCAACATACCAAGGTCAATAATGAGATCATTCAGAACCTGCTTTCATCGCCAGGAACGTCAAAATTCCACGGAACCTTGAGCCGCGCACGGTCGCGATCTCCGCAGCGTGCCGGATTTTGCTCGGTCTCTGTGAGAAGGAAGACCGAAATTGGTCGCCGCTGAGCCGCTCTCTCTCTCTCTCTCTTGCGCTCTCTTGCGCTGCACAGCGGCCGCTTGTGTGAAAAGTCAAAATATTATTGACCATTATCCGCAATGAAATTTCCTCTAACTTGGTATATCATATGTAATAGTACAATTTTCGAAAGTCCATTTAAACAGCTGGAAAAGCAAAAATTCGACCTTTTTCACTATTTTGTGCAGCACAGCGGCCGCTTTTTAAAAAAAGTCCAAATATTATTACACCATTAGATCCGCAATGAAATTCTCTTTCATTTGATTTATCATATGTAATTGTAGGATTTTCGTAAGTATGACCTTGGGGGGGGGGGGGGGGGGGGGGCCAAAAA
>JAQFYT010002649.1:0-12347 GCA_034694925.1 Ceratophysella denticulata
ACCTAACCTTTGGAATTATAGACCAATTTTACTTATTGCAGCATTCCATTTCCTATTGCAAAAGTCTTCTTTTTCATGGCATATTCTATTTTTTCATGGCATCGAAAAATGCCACCCATTGACTTATGCAATATATTAAACTTTTTTTTGGTTAATTAATTCACCTGTAATGATAACGGAGGTTTCGGCTCCTCAGCCCAATGATGGAGCAACCAATGGAAAAACTTTCGTAGTTCCATAAAGGATATCCGCTCTGCCGGCACGTTTTTCCAGCAATGTAGAATCTGATTGTAAATAGCTTGACTGGAATATGCTGGTTTGTCTAGGCGAAAACCTTGGAGAAGCCTCGTTCGGAAATCCCAGGTGAATGGAATGCCCGGATACGGGTTTTCACCCAAGGAAAACATTTCCCATAGTGTCACACCAAAGGCCCAAACATCGGAATGTGTAGAAAATATGGAATTGTACTGAAGTACTTCTGGAGCACAGAGCTTCCAGGGTAGATCCATCTGTAATTTAGCGCAAATAACGAAATAGCAACATTTGAACGCTAAGAAACATAACGCCAGAAACATACACATATATCAACAAACCATAACCGTTTTGTGCGCCATATTTTCCCAAAATAACAAAATGAGCATTTAAAATCGTTATTTGTCAATAAAATAACATTAACTTACCGTGGCATGACTAATATAATTTGAACAGTCGTTGTACAAGTGCTTCGAGAGACCGAAATCGGTAATTTTGATGGTTCGGTCATCAGTCAGTAGTATATTCCGCGGAGCAAGATCTCCGTGAATAACCTGTAATAATTTGAATAACGGTCGGGGTCAAATTCAACCGCGTAAACGCGTATAGGGTTAAATTCGAACGACAAAATATAGCATTTGTGTGAATTTTAGCAACTTTTACCTTCTTATTCGCCAAATACTCCATACCACTGGCAATTTGATAGGCCCAGGAAATCAAATCCGTCGTACTCATATTGAAGTGCATGGGTTGGTAGGATTGGGCAGCACTGAAAATCACATATAATAAATAATTCGTACTAAAATTCGATTTTTGATTTTAAAAAAAAATTAGTTTTGAAACTTACTTGAAATTAAATGTAATATTCAGGTCAATCTTGTCGCCCACCATTTGATTCAAGTAAGAATTTCGGTTATTCTTCACGAAGCTCTCCAGGTCACCCAAACGACAATACTCGACCACCACGTATACGTCGTCTATTAAAATTAAATCATTAGTTTAATCAAAATCATTAATATAACGGAAAAGATTCCAAATGCTCTCTGAAGTACTAAAACTTACGATCTCTTAAATTCCGAGTGACCGCTCCAAGTAAATTAATGACATTGTCATGCCATCCAATATACGTCAGAATCTTGAGTTCGGAGAGCAGGGCTTTGAAATGCTTTACATCTGTGCCGCGAATCGTTTTAACGGCTACTTCTTTCAAGCAATCATTTTGCCGTAGCATTCCTTTCATTACAATTCCATATTCACCTTTGCCAAGGATCATTTCTTCTTCTGTAAGACAAGTCGAATTAGATTAAGAATTTCGTCAAATAATGTTTAAGAAAATTCATATTGGTATTTACCGATTTTAAGATTTTCTTGTAATATTTCATATTCATTGTCATAAGGCAAGTACTGAGCACGGATATATCCGTCCGGTGCATTTTTCAGGGCCACGGAATCTCCATCACGAAATTCTTGAATTTCTTTTTCCGATAATTTGGCAATGAGTTTCTGTGGAAATCAGGATTAAGTTATGCAAAATCCAGAAATATTTAACATAATTGCTTATTGCAAGCGTATTACCTGTTTCTTTTGAAGCTTTTTGCACAAAACAATGACTACGATTAAGAATATTAGAAATGTTAGGCTTCCGAGTATAATGACGGTATTGAGGCCTCGTTTGCTACCCGCTGAATAGAACATACAATAATAGAACATGAATTGGATGTCGAAATCAGGTCAGATTTTCGTGGCTTACGTGTTGTGGTCAACGTAAAATTCCGCATCTGTTGTCCATGGACATTGGACGCCACGCAAGTATACACGCCCTCATCATCTTCGTCCACGTGACCAAAGTGAATCAAGGAATATCGACGATTTGTCGTATTGTCTACAGTTTGATGCTCAGCAATCTGTTATTTAATATTTAGTTTTGAAATTGCAGTCTATTAATAATGCAGAAAATAAAATAATTTCGCCAATTACCCGTCCACGTCGAAACCAAACAACTTCCGGCATTGGAACACCTTCAGCTTCACATCTCAATGATTGCTCGACTCCAACGGTAAACGGAAGCATTTCAGCGGAATTCGGTAATATGATGCGAGGCTCAGTGCTTTCTGCAACCCTTATTGGCGTCGAAACGTTGAGCCAGTCCGTTGTATTCCAGAACGGAACGAAGCATACCACTTCACGAATTAGAGAATCAGTAATTGGTAACCGGACATTTGAAATAATCAGACTAGTGTCCTCTTCGGCGGTGAGGATTGGTGGCAGGATGCGTTCTGGAGTTTCTAAAATAATACAAAATATTTGGTATTAAATTATACCGGAAATTCAGCTGAGGTTCAAGCACCTTACCTGCATGCGGCACAATATAAGACCCATTTTCCATCCGGAACATAAACTGCATTCCATAAGCAAATAAAAACTTTTGAGCTGTACATTGGAATTGAATACTTTCACCGGTATAAAATGTTCGGTTCGGTTGGAGAAGGCTGATACTGACAATTTCTTCCGTAGGTGCTTCTTGCCAATTGGAAAATACTACAAAAAGGAGTATAATGAAATTATTATATAGTCGTTTCCAGTTTTCCCTCTCATAGACGCTTATCAATTTCATTAATTCCAATTTCTACAAAAAAGGTGAGCTTAGTTTATTCCACTGCTGAAGCCAAGAAAAATTAGCAAAAATTTGTTTAATATAACCGTTCTAATCTAACTTAACCTAACCAAAACATGCTCATAAATTGTGATTACAGAAAACAGGTTATGCTAGGTTAGGTTGGGTATTCGAGTATTCTCCCTTTCAAATATATATTCCGGGTATTGCCTGTTTTCGGGATCCGATCCTAACATATGCACATCCTAGTTATTGACCGAGACTTGCTAAATGGTCATGGCGTCTTCCGTATTATCTAATTACTGATCAATATGCCCACTTACCGGAAGTAGGTCCAGAATTTAAGCCATTAAAGAAATACATCCTGCTCTGTCCTTGATTATCCGGTAAAGTACAGTGAACCACTCCGGCCCAAATTGTGTTTTGTACATAGGCACAGCCCGCGGTTTGACCGCCTTCCGGTATCCGACACGTCGAACCCACGTAAATACTGGCTGGGCAATCGGGTCGACCGTTGTCGATCTGGACATCAAATTTGATTTTTCTTTTAAATGCCAAAAAATTGGAATAATATATGTAATTCAAATTCAAGTGATTTACTTACTGTAAACGATGCATTCCAAGTGAAACATTTGTCAGCAATCTGACACTCAATCGGGCTATTACATTCTGCCATCGAAATCACAGGTGAATCATTTGTTTTTGAATTACAATAAAATCTCCGAGTTTTGCCGTCGTATGTAATTCCACTTTTCCGGTCAGATTGGGCAGCTATGGAATTATGTTAAATACAAGTTGTCAAGTACTTCAGTCGAGTGTTTGAATTTTGATTTATTGAAAATTCTTCATACATATAATTCTAGGTGTCCATAGATGGAAAACTTCTTTCGTTTTGAGATCGATGCAATTGACTGAGGCATCCGTGCCATTGAGGTCATAGGTGACGGAGTACTTGTACTCCGACTCTCCGCTGTCATCCACCGTGGCTTTGGAGTCATCCAGGAAACCCTGGATACCGACTGGACTCTTACCTTCACAGGTCAGGGTCAGGCTCTGAGATTCAACGATAATCACGGTTTTGGAAGATGGGGTTACGCGGAAATCTAAAATATTTGGTTGACATGTTTTGAATGCCATTCCTGAGTGGTTAACTATTTAATAAAGTACACATTATTAAATATTTTGAACAAAATTCTAAGTTTATTTACTCGGCGTTGGTTGAACGTTGATTTTGACGGAACCTTCCCCCCGAGTGCATTTGTATGTATCATAGGGTTCTGGAATTCTATTGCTGTGCAGGTCAAGGGTGAACCCAACTTGAGGATTGTACGGTACCGTGGTCTCGATTGAAACGACCTGTGAAACCATTACTGTGTAATTTTGATCTAACGCTACACGATCCGGATTCGGTCACAACGGTCAAATCGTTCCAAATCGAAATGACAATTCAGAAATTTGTAATCTTATCAATTTTACCGATGATTCGCCTTTAAACAGCTTCGGAATCAAAGTCGGGTTCACGACCCTACACGGTAGAATCACGGTTTTCGTATCCTTCGGAATAACAGTAAGGTGTTTTCCGTTGTTCAACAGGAAGGGTGGGCCGTTACCTGTTTAGGACAGGTAAGGGTCAAATATTTGCCGAAATTTGACCAATTTTCCCAAATTGACCATACTAATTTCAATATTGAAATGCATACCATCTCCGTACAAATACAACCATGAGCTTCGGCGAGCAGGACTCCGCCCAATGGTCTTACACCAGTATTTACCAGTAGCCTCATTCGTCGTTACGAGCCTAATTGTAATTCTGAAACAGGGTTCAACCTCATTTTCCCGTGACACGACTATTGATCTTAATCTGGGACCCTATAGTATTTCAAAAATTCCAATACATAAATACATCTACATGTTATGTATTTATTATTAGAATTAAAAACACTAACGTTCGGATCATCAAAAGTCCACTCAATAGGCTCCGAACCCTCACACTCAATTTCGACCAAGGCTTCAAAAGGTGCAAGGATGACGAGACCATCTTTCCCCGAATTATTCGGTATATTGATCAATTCTGTTTGAAACGTTGCATTTGGCATAAAACCGTCCCGAAGATAAGACACTATTGAGATCTTGGGCTGTGTTCCACAAACACTACTGTTATTATTATCCGGATGATGATGCTCCGCATTTCTTAAATATCGATGTACACTATTCTCGGGAATCACGGAAGAATGCTGGATACTTGCCAGTACACAGGCAAAACTGCACAGTAGGGGCACTATTAAAATTGCGAGTTTCATGCCGGCCATCATTTTGAACTTTAGGTTAGTTTAATGCATGTTTAAATGTCCAGTTTTAGTTGAAAAGTACATAACGATACCCTAATTCGAATAGCTCGTAACTGCATTTTTTTCGAAAATGAGTTTTTGGTGTCTAAAAGTTCGTAAACATCAGCCGCATCGAGGTACGTTGGCCTTAGAAGGTAATATAAAGCCAGTGCCCAGATATCCTTGCTTTAGAATACGTCGTATTTACGGCCTACAACTTTCAGGACTTATTTTGCTTTTCCATTTCTAGAATACCTCGTATAAAATGATACGAGGTATTCGATCATGATAAAGCCATAAAAGCTGTTTTTCGCGCTCCTGAAGAATTTGAAAAATGTCAGCGAATACCACGTATAAATTAAACGAGGTATTCGGTGAAACATAAGAATTGTTTTTCGTCGCTCCTGAAAAGTTTGGGAAATGTCAGTTACTAGGTATTCGAATTAGGGTATCGCATTGCCCTTGATGCAAAAATTTCACAAATTATTTAATTATTTTGTAAATTCGGTTAAATATATTTTTCTACCCGTACCTGCGGTGGTACTTACATCTGAACACAGGTCATTTGAAATTTGAAAATTGAACCACATACCACTTGCTTTCATTTCATAGTGATCCTGAAACAAAGCCTTTGCTTTTGCTTTACTCTAAACCAAACCACAAAGTAAGAGATTACATTTAGATAATATTTCTTATCTTCCTTGTCTCCTGTAGCCAAGTAGAAGCCGTCTTGGATCAAGATGTGGAAATAAATCCTTGACTTGAGGTTCTTCTTTTCTCTTGCGCTTCGCTCTCCTCGCGTCATTTACAATTAATTCTCATTTCTTCTGGTTTAAAAGTCTAAATAGGTCGGGAGGGATGAGGTATATGGATGAACGACTTGAGTTACTGTTCTATTTTCCAGTCTCTACCCTTTTTTTACTGACTCAATTTTTTAAAATGGTTTTTACAACCAGATACCAACGTACTTCCAGTCCAGATACCATACAATACAACAACCGGGTTTCTGTGGTTTTTTGGGGAGCACAGAATTTTGTGACGGTTCGATGAATAAAGATTCTTACTTTACTTGAAGGTGTATGGAGTGTATGGTACTTGTGTCAGAGAGCTTATCGTATATCGTGTAACTAAATTCTAGCTTATAATATTGGGTAAATCATCAATCAATTGTTCTATTTTCATAGAATGACTGAAAACAATTTCTCGTTAAATTTTCCCTTCAATCTCGAAGAATTGCTGCAATTAGTGTAATTTCTGTTCGAGTGTCAAGTTCATCAAGGTTAGGTTATGGTAAGTTAGGTTCGACAAGAATTTGCGTTGTCAATCAACCTTGAAGCTCATTTTCGCTCAAATTAAATTATGAATTTCTACTGTAAAACACAACTACTGAGTTAGGAGTACCACACAACTAAAATTTATTCTGGTCTGCAACAAGTAAATACAACCATGCTAATTTCTTTACGGCGTTACCATATTTATGGTTATATAACGGAATGTCCATTTTGAATTCTGCATCCCGCTTGCTGCGGATAGTCCTGAGATGTTTCGTATTTCACACTCTGGAACAATGCTGCTCCTCAAAGTCTGTTAATGTTAATGTAATTGATATGTTTTTGAAAATGAAACTGTCGATCGAAACGAAAGCACACATCCGGATTCCGGATAGTGACAAATATCTGACAAATCAAAGATTTGCTTTACAAATATCATTAGGTAGTTTACAATAGACGTTATTTGTTGCAGACGATGTTGCAGGTACTTCTATCCGTGCGGACGTTAGTGATCCTTAGTAGTTGTAAGGTTAGGTTAGATAAAACTCCTACACAGGATATATACAAAGGTATTTTGAAAGTATTTTGTATTGTGAAGCTGTGTCTCGATTCAAAACGCATTATATGCTGTTATTGATATAGCTTAATCAATTGTAGAACGGTATTATTTCGAGCTTCAACAAGTAAAGGAAGGACAAGGACCTGGCAGTCCCCACCGAGTGGCACAACACATAGAACTTAAATTTTTAACTTCTGTCTGGCGTCAATTATAACCTTTGTTAGCAAATATACGGCGTCATCAGCGAGGTCGAAATTTCAAACCTCATAGAACTGATTTTTCTTGTGATAGATCGGAAATTGCTAATGAATTCTTGGGTAGGCTAATCTTAATTATATTTCGATCGGATACATACTTTAAAATATTTCTTTCTTAGCACCGCAGAGCTGCTGCTCTGCTCTGCTGCAGAGCTGCTGCGTTTCAAATGGTTTTATTGATCAAAATTTTGTTGTTATTGCGGTAAATTGACAACAGGCGTGATGATATTTGTCTGCTTTATTATGTTAACAATTAGCATATCTGACTAATCAAATACATACCTTATGTACTTCAGAATATACAAATAAATACAACAGGTGTTTCTCAAGCAAGTTTATCTGCATCTGCGAAAGTAAATCTAACCTAACATATGCGAAGATGCACTGAAACTGTGCGGGTGCAAAGATTTGAAATGCAGATATACAATATCTGTATTTCGCAAAGAGTCGCTAGTTCTTTTTCAAGAATTATGTACTCGTGTGAAACCACCCATAAGCTTGCTTTTGCAGTAATCAACTGTATACCTGGGTACTCTCGATTATTGTTGGTCCAAGTAATTCTGCCTATAGGTGCATAAGGCTCTCTAATATATAATCCTGAGAATTGATGAGTTTGGTTGAAGATGAAAGTGCGTCGAGGAATTAGGAACTCCCCTCCAGAACCCCGCCCCGTTCTGCTCTTCCTTCATATACACTCGTTTTCGTAGTAATCATGTCCACGAGATAAAATTTTACTTATAATTTGGTCCAGGTATTATATGCGATCCCGAGATCTCATACATTGTTCTAACCCGGTCAACCAAACAATTATATTACCATGCAAGACTTGGTTGGAAAATAGTACGTGATCGCATAATGGCACTCGTAGCAATAATGTTTTTGCCCCATCTGCCCGGTTCTCTCTTCTGTCATCCATCCGCCTACTTCTCCACTTCCACGCCTAATCTCTTTTCAGCACAGGGCACCCAGCCCCAAATCATTAGTAGATGTACTGTGTGTACTGCAGACTGTGCAGAGATGAAGATAATTCACCGCAAAGGTGTGGGAAATTATCATTAAGTTATCCATAAGGACCTCGACGGCTTGTTTGGGTCGAGGTAGAATTTATTACATGGATTTCTGGGGTCTGTTGTGACTTGTGAGAATGTATTGGTGGACTGGTGGACATTTATGGTCCGACTGTCATGAGGGAGAGCTTGGGGCATGTATCTGTTTCTTAATCCGGTGATGATGGGTCAATTTCAAGAGGCAGTATACACCTATAGAATAGGTTAGAACTTGGAAGACACGAGCGTTGTGGCCCTTTTGAAACTGTTAACCTCTAAAATATATTTTCTATATTTGCTATTTAATTTTAAAATAATCGGCGTCACATTACCTATTGAATTTAACTATCGGTTCATATCTGACCACATCTATATTCGGCTCAATTTGTGAGTGGCACATATTTTTCAAACACTGATTCTTATGTCGCCAGGGGCGATTCCAGAAACACTTCTTGATCTTGGCGTATCTGTAAAACTATCTGCTAAGGTTTAGGTTCAGCTTTCTCGGCGGCAAATAGCTGGAAATGTTTCCGGAAACGTTCCTGACCTCAGTCGACATCAATGCCGTTTTTCCTGACCTAACCTTAGCATTGTACCATCTCAGGTTAGGTTTAGGAAAAACATATGCGACTCCTGAATAGCATATAATAACATCTGTACCCGTACTCGTATATTTTCAAACAGTGAAATATCCAATATTTCGTTCCAGTAAAGCATTGCGGATAATTATCTTAAATTTTCAGGTAGATACCCCCTCCTGTATATCGAACCAACAAAAATGCTACTTTCCCGAACTTTGACGAAAAGGGCCCGCACCGGACTTGTCTGTCATTATCAGTATGCAGTTTGTAAATAATTGACGGGTTTGTTACTGCTTTTCTCCGTCCCGAGCTTATTACAGTAGGTAGAAACAGTATCGGTTATGATTATGAAAAACACAAAATACTAATAGCTACGGCTACGGCTCATCTTACATGGCCATCATGGTCTGCCAGCAAACGGGCAAAGAAGGCTGTAGGTGCGTCTTCAGGTAAAACTTATGAAAACAGCTACCTACGAATAGGGCATTACAGTACAGTGTGAGATAATAATGAGATCTACCAAAATGGATTCGGGTACCGAAATCATGGTGTTTATTAGCATAATGCTCGATAAATTCGTGTCTATGAAACTGAAATTATTGATTCAGTCTGCATTTTGGTTCGGCATCCCTGCACACGCCGCGGGACCATCCGCGTGAGATATTCCCTTCCCGGTAAGCATTTTACGTCCTACCATTTCCAGTGAATGAATGAACAGTGCAAAGGTAGACGCGTTTGTGTAATGCTGTAATACGTCTACTGAACTGCTGTCTGTCCCTGTATAGCGTAGGTACTTAATTACAGCCCACTTAAAGGGCATCTGACTGACGAAACAACAATGTTTCTGCTGTGAGTTCTACCGTATCTGCCCCAAGAATTTGTCTCTTTCAAACAAAATCGTTTTTGGGGTATACAGCCTCGGCTAAATATTCCGTTGTACTGACTGACTGGCGCGGCGTACCTATATGATTACATTTTGTTTATGTTATGTCCTTCTATATGCGTTACCCGTGCCCTATGATCATTTTTTTAAACCCAGAAACTGGACTGATTCCAGACCAGAGCATTGTTATACAACGTTAAATTACAATTTCCTAAATTTTTATGATAACATTAACAAAAGAAAGGGGTTTGAAGTTCTGAAAACTACGAGTTTTAAGTACGGCTCCTCTTCCTGTATGGGTTTCTGGGTTCTGCTGTGCAGTACAGGGACAATTGCATAATTTTTATTAACTCATTTTCTAAACTTAATTGGGCTGAATTTCTGTTGTGGTAGGCTGGAAACCGGAATATTTTTGTAGTGTATACCAGGTAGTGTATGCAATTATTGGGGTTATGGTATGTCTGTTTGTGTCTGAAAGAGCAGAGCATATTGCCGTAAGATAATATGCAGGTATTTTTACCTTCTTTGCCCGAGGGAAGACTGTAGTCGCTCAATTCTTGGAATTTCTCCAATCATAACAGTATGTACGGGCATTTATGCAAAGGAATACCCACGCGTATTTGTCAAAATTTGTACCGGACAAAATCAGGATTTTGCTGAAAAAGTTCTATATTTTCTGTCCAATTCTACATTCTTTTTTACGTTGGATTTTAAAAAAAAAAGATATAGTTACAAAATACGCCAGTCAAATAATTCTAAAAAAAACTTTAAAATATATTATGTCAACAGCAGAAGTTATCATAGATTTGTAGAAGCTGGACTCTCCGTCAGTCCTTCCGTCATTATTGGACAAGGTTGAAAGTGTAGAAGTACCTTTGCTTATTACTGGTATCTTAATTAAAATTAACAACACAATGATAGAGAATTGGTCCTTTAAGAAGGAAACGCAGCTCTTTCAAAAATTATGTCTCCAGGTTTTCCGACCAAAATGTGTATAAAATAATCCATTTATTTTTCACAGCTTTAATAAGTCTTTCTACAGCAGTAAAAAATCATTCAGACTCTACTTTAATTTAGTTCTTATTTCAACGAATACCTTGTTTTGTGTTTACAGCATCAAGCCTCCGCCGAAGGACGGAGTGGCGAAGTCGAATCCATCGAAACGGCATCGTGAACGGTTGAATGCGGAGCTGGACACTCTCGCGTCCCTACTTCCCTTCGAACAGAATATTTTGTCTAAATTGGATCGACTCTCCATTCTACGCCTGGCCGTTTCTTACCTTCGTACCAAAAGCTACTTCCAACGTGAGTTCCTAAGTTCTAAGTCTAGTCTATAGTGTGTCTACATACATATGTAGGTACACGAGAGAAAAATCAATCAATTTCTTGTAAAACAAGGAGAAGGTGGAAAAGTCCATCCATCCAGGTCTCCGCCTTCTCCCTCACTTTGACAAATTGACTTTTACCAAAATTGGAAACAAAAACCTCAAACTTCCAACTCATACGCTTCGTCATTATGGGCACAAACAACATAAACTGTACGTACGTACATCATAACATAGCACAGGTAGCATCATTCACATTGTATCTGGATACACAGGTTAGGTGGGCCAGAGCACGGCGCAAAGACCGCTGCCGTAGAAAATGGAATTATCGAGCTGAAATTTTCAAGGGTTCGGTATTGGTAGCAGTATGGTACCGAAATCATTGCAAGGGCATAAGTAAATATGAAGGATATTCTTGGGCTCAATATTGTTTTCTAGAATCAAGAATCCGGAATATGTACATTGACGCTATCATGTGCTATGTATTTAGAATTACATATACCTACAAGAAAAAACGAGGTCTACAAAGAAGTGAAAAGAGGAATATCGATAGACCACGTAGGTACATAGTAGGTTGCCTCCCAAACCTAGATTGCATAATGCAAGCCGTACACGGTATACCGACAATGAAATCTCAGTCTGTACCTACCTTCCTTTATCATTTTACGAACTTTTAGAGATATTATTTAATTAACTTATTAAGTGACTCCGTTTAGTTTTTAAACGGACTTTAAATAATCAAATGCACAAATATTATTAACCATAGATGTATTTCTTATACGTATCAGTAAAGTTAGGCTAGCGAAGTTGACAGTGTTAATCTAGGCCTCTATGGGGGCGCGACCCGTATTTCTAGTATGCAAGGGAAAGGCATTTAGGAAAGAGTAGGATTTGGAGTCGTGCGGTGATTTCGGTCGGTGTGGAGAATATGGTATGGTTTGGTGTCTCTGCGTTTTACAAACACAAAACACAGTGTACTCCAGTAGATTTTTAACTGCTACTTGCATTATAACTTATAACTCATACGTTAGAATCCCAGAAAAAATTCCGCCGTCAAGCCTCGTCATCCATTTTGCTTTAGAGCGAACGAAAAAATATTAGACTTAGTATTTCCAAAATGTACTCATTCGTCCAGATCCGTTTAGAATTGACGGAGTTATAATGAGGACGCAGCCTTAATGTATTTTAATCAAAAGAATATGTTGAGTTAGCATAGAATTGAGTAATATCGC
>JAQFYT010002650.1:0-12345 GCA_034694925.1 Ceratophysella denticulata
CAGAGTCGAAAACGAAACAACCCGGTATTATTGTAGAATTTATACGGTTACTATGGCGAAACCAGACAGGGGGTGTACGGGACTTTTGGAACAGGCGGTATACAGATTGCTTATCCCGACCCCGACACAAAAAAATAATTGGTTGTTAGGTTGGTACTTAAAATAAATAAAAATAATAAAAAATTATTTTCAATTCCATAGAGCAAAATTAACTTACTTTATTGAAATTACTTATTTAGATACGTTAATAAATACGATAAAACCATATTCATCATTCATCACAAAATTCCGGAACGCATTTAGAAAATTGAAATTACCTATGCATTAGACCTGTCTGTCTATTTTTACGCTAAATGAGCCGAAATCAAGGGAAACTCCTTTTAATTTTGGTTTTCCCCAGTGCCAGTAGTCCAGCCAGTAATTCTGGGTCAAAAATACTTGCGCATTTTATTTTCTGCAAGATTTTTTGATTGGTGAG
This sequence comes from Ceratophysella denticulata, assembly GCA_034694925.1. Classification (NCBI taxonomy): domain Eukaryota; kingdom Metazoa; phylum Arthropoda; class Collembola; order Poduromorpha; family Hypogastruridae; genus Ceratophysella; species Ceratophysella denticulata. The sequence continues at coordinate 479 of JAQFYT010002650.1, forward strand.
CTATCTAGCTATATGGGCTCAAGCAATCTTGATTTTATGTTTAGGTATGACATTAGCAGTATTTGGGGTTTCCCTCAATTCTCAGATAGAAGACTTGAAAATGCACGCACAACGCACAATACATCAAAAAATGATAACTGATATGATCACTCATAAACTCATAAATAAACATGTCATCATAACGGAAAACGATAACGGGGTCATGTTTTCGCTTGGGACGAGGCAATGGGCGCGGAGCGCACCACACCTGGCACTGCCACTGCCAAGCGAGTATAACCGGATCATAATCTACTTTTTTAGCGTGTGTCCTTTTGTATATTGTTGCTGTGTTTGAGTATTTTGGTTGGCGCTGAGGCTTCGAACTCTTGCTTTTCTATGTTGTATGCACTTGTGTAGTTTCTGTATATTCGTTACTCTTCTTTTGTTCCTTATTCTCTGCTTTTAGTTTAATTATTTGTTCCCTTCTAAACTCAACTAGTTAATTACCTTCTTCTTGACATTAGCCAGGTTAAGCCTAATCTTAAGTCTACTGTTGACTGTCCTCACTTAGTTGGCCCGTTGCGCGTCTAAAACCGTAAACATAGTATTATAGGATACCCTGTGAAACGTAAATTCGTTGTCGTTAGTAAAAACAGCTGACCACTGACTGACAAAAGGGTAGATTTGTAATTTTTGAGTGTAAATCAAAGTCAGGGCATCGAAAGGTCTCCCTATAAGTCGTCCGGGAGAGTGGGCTGGTCAATTTAGGACCAGGATCAGGTCAGGAACGCACCAAATATTTCGTGTTATAGTTTAAAGCGTATATTAACTCGTTAAAATCTTTTGTCATTTCTTAATTTTGAATTTTGTTTTACGAAAAGATAGTTGTTTTTGAAAAACGGACTGATCGAACGATATATTCAACAATCCACCTTACCTGTCACTGTCACCTGTCCGATTAAAGATTTCGTTTTCGCCTTTGTTGTCCCGGAATGTTCAAAAAGTCAATGGCGTATTGAGTTGCATTTCTTTATTGAAAATCCATTGACCGTTGACCCTCCCTGTGAATTGATTCTTGCGAACCAGTGACCAGCATTTTGTGTCGTCTTTTTTTTTTTGTATTTTCTATTCTAGGAAGTTTCTCTCCAGATTTCCATATTCAATATTTGTCCTTTTTCAAACTTGAACGCTGTGATTTCGATAGACTTATTCAGTGAATTATTTCGAAGTATAAATATCAAATATTTGTCAGTTGATCAGAAATTACACACACAAACACACGTTTGCCTGTGCTGCTGTGCTTAATTAAAGTTAATCACGAACACGCTTCCAACTTCCAACCTGAATTCCTCAAAGGGCGTTCGGTTTCTAACGGACGTGGTCATGGATCCCACCACTGTTTTGACCTCAACAGATTCCGCAAAGTAAGACCCTAATTTTACCCTTTGGTTTGGTCACCATTGAGCAACGCTAACGGCGGTCATATTGTAAATCGTTTTAGGATCGGCCTCTTGCTCCGCCATGCCAGTCAAAATTCTCTGGATGAATCGTCACAACGAAATTCTTCAAATGCACCAGAAGAAGACGAATTCAAGGCTCCTTACAAAAACCCTGAACATTTCGAACGAGCGTTTGTAACTTTGGATTCTTTGCGAAAGTGAGCTAGCTTCAAAGCTGTTATCTACGTTCAGTGAGCAATGTGGAATTGCGATAAGTTACCTGAATTTACCTTGATTTGGAATATTGTCGTATTGATAGGTCTGTCATCTTTTGCGATGTGAAGCTCGTGGCTGAAGGTGTCGAGATTCCAGCTCACCGGAATATCTTAGCGTCTTCGTCTCCGTACTTCTATGCTATGTTTACATCTTTTGAGGAGAAGGATAAGGATCGGGTCACTATTCAAGACATTGATGCTTGTGCACTTCAAATGCTCATCGGGTAAGACAAGAGGGTGTATAAGATATTTTGCTTTTTCCTAGATTTGGGCCTTGAGCCACCATTTTGGAGCGTTGATCATGGTCACGAAATCGTACACAACTAAGCTCAACAGTCACTCAAAACTTCAATTTACAGGTACGCCTACACGGGACAAATTAGCATTACGGAAGAAACTGTCCAGACCCTACTCCCCGCGGCCAATCTTCTCCAGCTGTCCGATGTCAAAGAGGCCTGCTCCGAATTTCTGAAAATTCAGCTTCATCCATCAAACTGTTTGGGTATTCGGGCTTTTGCTGATTTACATGGTTGCCTCGATCTCCTTGCATCGGCTGATACGTTCATTCAGTTCCATTTCGCGGAGGTTGTGGAAGGCGAGGAATTCCTGGCTCTGAATGCTTCACAAGTCAGTATTCGCTTATATAAACGATGTGATATTGACATGGGCAATGGGGTGACATAAATTACCTTATTTGCTAAATCACGCAAATTGTTAATTAGGTGGTTCAGCTCATCGGGAATGACAAGCTGACCGTCCCTACGGAGGAAAAGGTATTTGAGTGTGTTTTGAACTGGGTTAATCACGATCTCGAGTCCAGACTTGAGTTTGTTCATCAGCTCATGGAACAAGTACGTCTTCCGCTTCTCTCACAAGAATATTTAGTTCATCGTGTGGACGAGGAACCGTTGCTTCGTCATAGCCCAAAGTGTAAAGACTTGTTGATTGAAGCTCTCAAGTTTCATTTACTTCGTGGAGAACAGAAAGCTACATTTACGAGTCCAAGAACGAAGCCAAGACAGCCTGTGGGTCTTCCAAAAGTTTTGCTAGTTGTTGGTGGACAGGCTCCGAAGGCTATTCGTTGCGTGGAATCTTTTGATTTTAAGGTAGGTAGTTGGTAGCAGATGTCTCTTTGATTTCATGATTCATTTTGTCTGGAACTCTGGCAAAATTTAAGGTATGTAATTTTTTTTTTGAAATTAGGAAGAACGTTGGCGTCTTCTCTCTGATACACCAACGCGTAGATGCCGGGCCGGTTTAGTTTATCTCCATAAAAAGTTGTATGCCGTGGGAGGTAAAATTTCGGTTTTTCCTGGTTTTCTGTCGAGTGAACCGAATCGATAACTGTATGTATAATCATAATCCATTTTATTCAGGTTTCAATGGATCGCTTCGAGTGAAAACCGTCGACACATTTGATCCTCAAGTGAGTACTACCTGTAATTCTGTTTTTCCATACCGTCATTCCTGAATAACTTTTGAACTTTTCCTTGTTTCTTACAGACTGGTAAATGGCAAACAGCTGCTTGCATGAATGCAAGACGATCAACTCTTGGAGTAACCGTTCTAAATAATCGTATTTACGCTGTCGGAGGTAAGTACGCAGGTTTTTTGGCAATTTCTCTTTCTGTTATTTGTGTGTTTCTTTTATTCTATTTGACCCTGATCTCACGATTCGCTCTTATTATTAGGTTTTGATGGTTCAACTGGACTGAATAGCGCTGAGATGTTTGATCCCCATGGGAAAAACGAATGGATTAACATTGCGCCCATGTCCACTCGTCGTAGTTCAGTTGGGGTTGGAGTTGTCAATTCCAGACTTTTTGCCGTCGGAGGATATGATGGACAATCTAGGAATTGCTTGAGTTCTGTCGGTATGTTCATAACTAACTTACATGAATTATATTTAAAAATTCGTTGTTTTCTGCTCATGAGAAAACTTATAATCCATTAGAATCCTACAACCCGGAAACTGATACCTGGAATACGGTGGCGGAAATGCAATCACGCAGATCAGGAGCAGGAGGTACATATTTTACGATTAAGTATTGAAAAAATCTCTGTTTCTCCTCGTCTTGGCTTACCAATTGGGCTTGGGAATTGATTGATTTTCTAATATTTCAGTTGGGGTACTGGAGAACTGTCTCTATGTCGTTGGAGGGTAAGTAACCATACCTAGCGTTGTTGAAAACTTGAGAACTAACTTAATTAAATTAGAAGAGCTAATTTTTTATGTGTTGACAGGCATGATGGCCCAGTCGTCCGAAAATCTTGTGAGAGGTATGCGAACTTGTGAATCGAATTGCCCAATGATGTGCCTATTCCTGACCATGTTTTATAGCTTAATTTTTATCCACTCCTCAGATACGATCCAATCTCTAACGTCTGGACATCTGTGAGTGACATGTCAACTTGTCGCCGGAACGCAGGTGAGATTTATTCCTAAAAAATTAAATTAATCAACAAATCGGGCATATTAAATACTAGGATAATATATGCTGGGATTTAAGCTAAATTCGGTGTTGTTGAGGTGTTAGGGCTCGGCTTCGGCTGGTGGCATGTAATGTGAGCAATATGTATTTGGTTTGGAACTTCATAATTCATAATAGTTGCTTTGGTTATTTTGCGATCTTGTCTTGCCATTGGTTAATTTAGATACTCATCTATTCTTAAACCTACCTATGGTTATGGTACTTGGAAAGTTACTAGGTTTACGCTTGCTTTCTTTCCATCTTCCATCCATGTCCATGTTATTTAGGTTCGATAAACTTAATCTTTATTTGTGGACACAACTGTGCAGTGCAGCAAAGCCATGTTAATTCAAATCTGTGTATGCTATGTGCAGGCAGACAGCGTACAGCGAGGCTCTGATGATGCCAGCACATTATCCAGTCTACGTGCGACATTAGCAAACAACTTCTCTAAATAATCTGAGCCAGATTCTAGGCCGAGTGTAAAGCAGGCTTTTCATCACATTAGGTAGCGTGGCCGAGCGGTCTAAGGCGCTGGTTTAAGGCACCAGTCTCCTCGGAGGCGTGGGTTCGAATCCCACCGCTGCCAAAAAAGTTTTTGCTAGTTTAATTAACAGTTTTTTACTCAATACTGCCTGCAACAGATTTACTTTTTGTTAATTTCTGGCATTTACGGTTCCAATATACTCAATGTAAAACGTACTCAACTTTTGTTTTTAAAAGGGGTTGTTGCCATTAATGGAATGTTAATTGTGGTTGGAGGCGATGACGGGAATTGTAATCTGAAGTAATTAATTACAAATTACATCTCAAGTTCAAACAAATTTTTTTTTTAACACTTTTATTCATTTATTCCAGCTCTGTCGAGGTTTACGATCCAAAATCAGGTAGATTCCGCAAAATAAGTCTTGAATTTTTTACAGGGTATTACATATTCCGAATTTAAATAATTCATCATTGCTAATTTCGAAATTAACTTCTTTTTTTTACAGATTCATGGTCATTTTTGAACTCGTCCATGGTCGTGGGGAGAAGTTATGCCGGGGTTGCCGTGATTGACAAACCCGCGGGTTATCAATGAGAAGAGCAAATTAATTTTGTTAGTTAGTCAGTATCAGTCTGTCACCAGTCACCAGTGATTTGAGTGCCCAGTTTTCAGGAGTTTCAGCTAGTTATTACATATTACTATCTGTAACTAATCAAATCAGTTATTAGTTACTACTTTTCTTTCTTTATAGTTAAACTATAGCTTTAATATTTTCAAACTTATGTCCGCAGTTTATGCTTAACTATAATTAAAAGTCTAGAATTTAGAATCGGAGTGATATCTTCCTGTACTCCTGTTCACGTATTATCAATCAGAATTGAGATTCGTTCAGTACTTCCAAAATATGACGATTTTTAGAGTATCCTAAAGAATTAATTGTGTAGGTACTTCTGAATCTCAACACCACATGCATTTACTATAATTGTATACACAGGAAATCAGACGCGTCATCTGCGGCGGTTGGATTGTTTTCGTTTTTGTAAGAGAGTTCCATTCGAAATTATAATGGAGTTATAATAAAATAATACTTAGCTTCCTTTATTCAAAATCTAATTCAAAATCAACTCTTTCTTCAAATTGACTAATAAAATCATATTGGACTCAAGAATAGACGATGTCTCCGGATTGGCAATCAAAAGGCTGAAAATTTGATACCTAGTTCGTTTATTTGAACTTCCATATTTCGACCAATCACAGCACGAATAAAACGGGACGCCGCTCCGCCCCGGGGCCCCCAGAACGCTCGGTTGTATAACATGCTAGCATGTGACGTGCTCTGCATATAATAAAATAATAGACTTCGGTCATAATCTCTTTTAAAGAAATGTTAATCCGTTCAGTTTTTGTTAAAGATTGTTAGAGAAATTAGCATGCCAACCAAAAACTTTCGACTTGTTTATGTAAGCATTAATAAAAAAAAACATTTTATCAGATTACTTCCAAACGTCAAACGGGTGAATTTATGAATTGAAATTACAGCGACAAACGTTCTGAAACTCGTATACAACTGCGCTGCTGATAAGATGAGTGCCACGGCAGAATCAGGTGCCTTGAAGTCCACACGTGTCGAAGTAAATGATCCGATATTGAATGAAGATCTCCGAGCCCAGGACGATATTCTTGACGAAGAGCACATTTACCGTGAAACCCACCCTGAGCATAAAAAACCAAAAGTGTCATGCTTTCATGGTTAGTTATTGCTTGATCCAACGCCGCCATATTGTTCCAATGGTATTCGATAATTCGATGAATTAATAGATACGATTAATTTGCGATCTTTGCTAGCGATCTTTGCTACCCGGCAATTAGCTCCAAAAGGCGACCGACAGCTTTACATCGCCTTCTCCGTTCGAGAATGTATGATTTACATCTTTTACTTGGCCACCATTACCACCAGTGAGAAACGCTATGATTTAAGTTTCGACAAATTTTCCAAAGTCGCGATCGCGCTGGCTAATGGCTAACCTTTAACTTTCCAGTTGTACTTTTAACGGCTTCGACGGGACACACTTTCTACTATACAAGGGTCATTTCAAATCTTTTCGTAAGCGCTAGGGTGACTGAGAGTGACACGGAGTCTTTGGAAACGGGGTCCAAAACTTTTGAAACGTCCTCTGATGTCTTTGACTTTTGGAACGTAAGAAATTCGGAACTTAACTGAACATCAATCGAACTTTTACATTTTTCTGAATAAATCTCACAATCAGTATCTCCATGGCCCTCTGATTGACAACATGTACTGGGAGCATTGGTACGGAGATACTGACAACCTTCGTGTCAGGGAGCTAAAGGGTTCCGAGAAGGATTATGGCATTCTCTATGAAAATCGACTTATGGGTTCTCCGCGATTGCGACAGGTATCCGCATTGGTACCGCAGATAAATGAAATTTTGGTGAAATTTTCCGAATACCTATATTGTCAATGATCGAAGCATTCTACTATATACTTGCAGATTCGAGTCCAGAAGTCAGCCTGTCCGTCCACAACCGATTGGCGGTACTTGAACCGCCAATGCTATCCTGCATACAGTGAATCTGACGAAGACCCTGGTAGAAAATTCACGACTAAAACTAAACCTAAGAAAACCATTGGTACATTCTGGGATGATGTTGACATTTCATCGACAAATCCTGTTCGTGACGCGTACGTAACGTAGACCATAAATTAAGTTAGCAATTTGCATATCAAATCCGAGGCATTTAATTATCGAAACTCTGTTCGTATCAGTTGGAATCATAAGAAAGGAAAATACGGACATTGGGGAAAACTAGCAACCTACAGTGGTAATGGCGGAATGGTAAACTTTAGAGGTGATTCCAAGAAAACCGCTCAGCAAGTTACTGACCTCAAGAAACATCGTTGGATTACTCGAGCCACGCGAGCCGTTTTTCTGGATTTTACAGTCTATAATGCCAATCTCAATGTTTTCTGTGTGGTCAAGTACGAGCCATTTTGAATCATTCTGAACAACAATACCCAACAAACTGAAAAATGATTTGAATCTAACGTTTAGGTTACTTTGGGAATTTCCGTCAACCGGCGGACTAACGACGTCGTACTCTCTTCGAACAGTGACACTGATTCGCTACCTCAGTAATTGGGACTACTACGTGGTTCTGCCCTGTGAAATCCTTTTCATTATTTTCACGATTTATTACCTGATTCAAGAAATTACTGAAATGGTGCATTTGGGCTGTAAAGAGTATGCTCAAGATTGGTGGTCTTGGTTTGATATGGGCTATCTCATCGTAAGTCAATGATTCCCGTATATAGCTATTCGATCGAAGCGTTTTGTCTGTAACGATTTTAATTCGTTGAAACTCTAACTCTATCGGTTCACAGATTTCATTCATCTGCATTGTATTCAGCTTCTACCGTTTTTTCCTCGTGATAAAAACATTGGGAACCCTCACGACGAAAAAGGACTATTTTCCGGATTTTGAGTTATTGGCATATTGGGAAACTCAATTTACGACCACTACATCCATTTGTGTATTCTTCGCTTGGCTTAAATTGATCAAATATGTGTCTTTCAATGAGACCATGGCAGAATTGTCAAATACCCTCACTCGCGTAAATACTAGAACCATTAAATATATAATAGATGGTAACTTCTGTATTTCCGGTATTTCGTATTCGTATCAACGTTCATTTTGCTCCACAGTGTGCCAGGGACGTGATGGGTTTCTCTCTGATGTTCTTCATTATCTTCTTTGCCTTTGCACAATTGGGTAACCTTCTCTTCGGGTCACAGGTTGGTGTCAGACGCATAAACCATTGACCAATCTTGGTTAAATTCGCCAACATACCTTATTAGATATTCATGAAGCTGCTTGATTTCAGTTGGAAGATTACGAATCACTTTCCAGTACCATGTACACGCTTATGCGGATTCTATTGGGGGATTTCAATTTCCGGCAACTGGAACGCACAAATCGGGTTTTGGGACCGATTTACTTCCTCGCCTATGCATTCTTTATCTTCTTCGTGCTGCTGGTGGGTTGAATTTTTTTGAATTGAAGACGAATAACATAAAACACCTGAAATAACACGTGTGTATTCTTCTCCCAGAACATGTTTTTGGCAATTATCAACGACAACTACGGTGAAGTGAAGAAGGAGCTTTACTCCAAGCGAATTGCCTTCGAAATTGCAGACTACCTCAAAGGTCAGTTCAATAAGGTCCGTGGAACTTTTGGTAAACGGAGCAAAAGGATCGATGCAGAAACTGCTATCAAATTGGCGGCGGAGGATGGAGAGATTACGAAAGATGAGCTTCGGCAGAATTTGTGTCGGTTAGTGACAAATGTAAATCACTCATAATAGGTATATCTGGTAAATGACACAATATTTCCCAGTGGTTTGGATTGCTTGGTTTTGTACACAGATCTGGACTTTTTCATACGATTGAGATAGAAATGTTTCTGTCTCATTTTGACCTGGAAGAAGACCAGGTATTGGACGAAGAGGGTATTACTAATTTCTTGGCTGACCTGGACGGAGAAGCTGTACCGACGCATGACGGGGCAGTGGACCACGTTCTCCATGAACGACACTACCATCGGGAACATGTTGAGGAAGAAGTCAGAGAGCCAATGCCCATTCTTCCCCAAGAAATCGACGAGTAAGTTCTAAGTCAATGAAAGTGGGAAATAACTGCAAATAACGCCCTTATTAAACCGCTTTTGTTTTTAATTGCCTATAGCCTGGTGGACAAGATTGGATCGATTGAAGTAGTCCTCACGGAAATCTTGAATAATATTGTGGAAATGGAAGTTCGTGTGGAAGAAGCAATTGAACAGAGACACAGGCAATTGCAATAACCTTCACGATCCAAAAAACTTGATTAAAATGAAATATTTATGAATAAAACGAGATTTTTAGATACCCGAAAATACCACGAAAATACAGTACACGAGTGCCTTATGTATGTAGTCGCTGATGCGTGACGATTTTTTTATTGTTTAGTAACATATTCGAATTCGAAGTTCTAAAATGTCGAAGGTAGCATCAGCATTCTAATGGAAATAAATAAACCTCATAAAAAGATAAATAGATTGGATTGGAATTGTAAGTGAAACAAGGACGCCACTAGAACAAAATTCCATCAGACGCTCTAGTACGGTCGGGTCAACAACTATGGTAGGTACTCCGTAATAAATAAGGTTCGAGTCAAAGTCAGAACTTATTATAAAACCAAAATCTTTCTAAAAAACATCTGAACAAAGCATATAGGCTACCAATACCAAGTACATATACATATATTTTAGCACTTTAACTAGGTTCCGAGACTCAGGTCAGACGCCTTAGATTGCATATCGCGGAGACCCGATTGTCCTTAGAAACATCTTTTCTGTGAGTCAGCGTTGCTTTACCAGAAAGTTTTGATTGTACATAAATAGTATTCATCAGTTCAGTACAATACTGAAAGCCGATTCAGAATCAGACCATTTTAGCTGGGACGCCGTCAGAGACTGATTCTGAAAATATTTATTAGAAATATACACTAACGAATTGTAGGTAATTCAAGTTGGGTTGGTCAAGGTCCGCAGCGTCATTTCGGGATCAAATCAAATAGGTGAAAGCAAATAAATGAAAAATGAAAGCAACTGAAACACAACTATGTTATCATCATATCACACGTGTTTGCATTTACTCACAAATTAATCTAGTTAAAATAAGTAGGGCTTGTAATGTAACGAAATTAGTGAAATCTATTGCAAATAAAACACATTGCTGTACTTGAATGACAAATACAATACAAATACAACGTAATAACGAGGAAATAATAAAATAAATTATTCATAAGAGCTACACACGTCAAATTATCTCTAAATTCAAATAGGTATGTAATATATATGTACTAATGTATATCAGTGCTCTTTAGGCAAAACTAAATTAAATATGGTACACCGAAATAATTAATTTCAAACAAATTGCACGATTCCCAAACTGAAAAGTGAGTCAAGTCTACAAAATACGTAGCAAGCAATAATTATTAACAATAAAACAGCACGCAAAAATTGATAAAAACTAGAAATACAATGAAAGATGCCGTGCAAAATAATAAACTAAAAATATCAGCAAATTATTAATGGTCAACGCAACGTGCACAAGGTAGGTTAACCTAAAATTACATTACACAGCAACCGGGACAGAGACTACTCCGCACTGACCCCGGGCCCCCACCCTGTACCGTTTCTACGTAGATCCTGGATTCCTTCGAGATCTTGGCTTGGTCACTCGGAATGTCCATGACTTGGTCAGCTGGGATAAGCTGACCCGATTTATCCAGGTCACTTCTCATGCCCAGCCCAATACGATTACTATTAGGCTCCAGCTCGTTTGACAGAAGCATATTCTGTTTACCCATTCGGCCAGTATTACCGTTGGTCAGGACCTCCGTCTCACTCCCCGCAGTGGGAGAGCGGAGTTTGAGAAAACAGCATTTCCGCCCTGTGGCCGAGCCGTAGTTGGAGCTGGAGGAGGTCACGGATTTGGGGTGGGGGCTAGGGATCTGGGGTCCGTTAGTCAAACTCAAATTTCCACGAAGGAATGAAACGATACGGCTGGGCTTCGCCGGTAAAATATCCGGTTTAGGGCTCTTGGATCTCAAATTACCTGCGGGTTGGTCAAAACTGAAGGTTGGAAGCGGGGATGGGTCTTCGGAGGCTTGGTAGTCCGGAGAGGGCTTCAGATCGAATGTGAGATAGACTGGCTGGAAGGGTTAACAGAAAAAATGATACCGTCAAATGCTGAATAAATCAACATTTGATTAGGTTAAATGGTATATAATGTAAGTTTCGTACCTTATGGTCACCCATGCATACTTCGCTCCCTATAAGATTGTATTCTGAATGAGATTCCTGGAAGCCAAACAAGAAACTTTTAGAAATGAAGCAAGAAGCAATTGGGGCCAAATAACCACAAATGACAGATAGCTTTCACAGATTGGATTAAATTCTCCGGAGCACCCGATCCTAGCAGTATCCGATCTAGTGCCGGTGACCAAAATCAAGGCCTCTCAGCATCGAACGTTTAAACCGGTATTTCAAATAACTCATTTTGTGTAACGAAATTAAGGGGAAATAAGTGATACAAAATACACTACGAGTAGATGCAAAAACCTGCTTACAACAATAGCAGTTTCTGGAT
>JAQFYT010002651.1:0-12343 GCA_034694925.1 Ceratophysella denticulata
CCACCAAGTAACCTAACCTATAGAATTATATGGCAATTTCACTTATTGCGGAATTCCATTTCTCAATGCAAAAGTCTTCATTTCTAATGCACATTCTATTTTCTCAATGCATCGAAAAATGCCACCCGTTTTATAGTGACTCGCAATCGCAATGCTGTCAAAACTAGACAGTAGAATGAACACCAAAGCTGAGTCAGATTGCCATTTTCGTCATTGTCTTATTGTTATGGTTTTCAAAGATATCTTAGGATATCAAATTCCAGGGTGCAGTTGCGTCAACAATGATTTAATTGAATGATTAATTTCAAAGAAATAAGTAGGCTGAAAGGATAAGGTATTAACATTATGTCATAGCTGTAGGAGATGATATAGCTCAAAACTGCCTAGGTACATTACAATTTCTTTGTTACTTTCCGAGCTCATGGTTTAGCCTGTATAACCAATTTGGTAGAAGATGGGCTTTGAGCTGATTTTTGACAGTCTGGAAATACTATTAAGATATTGTATGCCGTTAAATGTGCTAAATTGGCAAATCAAATATTCGTATTCGGGAGATTGAGACCAGATACATTGTCAAACGTATTTGACTCTGAAATTTCATCATAGCAAAGAGCCTACTTTTATTGTCTATCTTGGTCTTGATATGAAAACATAAGTAAACGGATTATTTAGATTAATTGGAAATATAATTACTACAAACTATACTAGCTCTACTTCGGTACTAAATGTCAAATATACGATACAGCATATAGCCTAGCCAGATGCTCGACTGCAGGGTGAAAGTTTGAGAGGGTAGAAATAGCGTGTGGCCTGTGGCTGAGGCTCAAGGCTCAATTGGAATGGAATTGAAGTCGTGTGCGATAGGAAGTCTAATGGTTTGGCCTGGCGGCTTATGTGACATGCAATGTCGTTCTTTCTATCCTCTGCTTCCTCATAGATCCGAAAATCCAAGTAGGTCGTAGCACTGCTTGGCTGCATCAGGGATTTTCTGTCATCTCTCTTCCATCTTTTCGGTTCTTGGAGCATACAAGACGTCTTGAGCTTACTCAGACTTCCCGTCAGCGTCTTTTTCCTTTCAACACCACGTCTCCAAAGAAACTCTTTATTTTCAATCAACGAGTTCAATTGAGATGAGCTTTCTCCCCTTCTAGTTCTGAGTCCTCAACTCGGAGCCTGGCACGGAATCCCAATTTCCGAATCCCTCCTCCACATCTCCAATCAGTCTAATCTCTCCATCAATCCTTTTGTCACCCCAAATCACATCATCACGTCTCCAAACGACTAATTCTATTCCCCCACTTAAGGCAGGCCTGAGTGCTCTGCTCGGGTGCAGCGTCGTACGTCAGGGCTAATTTATGGGGTTAGGGGGTGGCCAAATAATATACAGACATACATCAATAGATACACATCTCATCACAAATCACAAATATGAGTGTCTAATTCAAACCAATATTTGACATTTAGCTCGGCATTTGATGTCTGTAATTTACAACTAACTGTTAAGGCCGTTGACCTCTGAATCCGACTTACCGACCCGACACTTGACCAAAACTTCGACAGCGGCTGCTGCTAGGTGCGGTTAGAAGTTCAAGCTCGACGATCGATATCACTCCAACAGGAAAAATCGTTTATCTGTTTCAAATTTAGCCGCCCTGAATGTATGACGCCTCACCGGCATGCACTTGTGTTAACGTGCCCAATGAAGGCGAATGTGGATAGACTTGTTTAGCGAACGCGACGGAGTTGCGCAGGGTCGAAGTGACATTGTAGAAAATTAATGCAGTGGTTGGCCTCTTTCGTACGTATCATGGAAATTGAAACGATACATTTTATAATCTCTTTTCTCTTATATGTAAACACAAATACTTTATTACATGAAGGTATCATTTTTCTCATTTTAGAACAGAAGGGTCTTATGGTATTATCCCTATCGTCTGTCTGTCTGTCCGCCCACAGTGTTAGATGTTGTTCAAACATTAAAACTCGCGGCAGAATTGTTGCGCGATGAAAAGTTACGAAGCCTATAATTTTCTAATGAGTCAATCCTTTTGGCCTTGACTGTTTGACTTCGGGGTAATATTTTTGTGCAGTCAGGAATCAACGACTTGCAGTCAGCCTGTGTGCATCTCCTTCGAGCAACAGCCACTTACAGGGTGAGTTGGTGCACTCACTCAAGTGAGCTAATTCCTCGACTGTGAGATTCGTCTTCGTAAGGTTAGGTTAGGAAAAAAGCTCGATACAACTTGTACATCGACAATGCCCGGAAAGAGATGCGCACAAGCTGCCTGCGCTTTAATTGTAAACCTTTGACTTCTGACCACGAGAATCTAATCAGCACAATCTAACAATTGTTTACACATATTTAGGCCGATATTTGTGTGTTTAGCTAACTGAACAGGTATCCCGAAATACAGCATTTTTTACTGAAATGATCCAGTCAGGGCTGGAAGATACAAATCGAAGCTTATTCGGGCGTATTCATCAATGCCAGTCTTCGAATCCCGACACCTGGTTTGATTTAAAAGTACCTAATGGAAAAGAAATGGATATAAAATTGAGAGCCAAATGGGAAATGTAAATGGTCTCTGGGGAGAGAGGGGAAATGCAATTCCGAAATATATTATTCGTTTAGACAGGGAGTTGCGGAAAATATGATTGAAGCGTTATAACGACCTCTTGACATATTTCATACGAGACCGGAGACGTGTGTCATGTCATTTCAGAGCCATTCCTTGGAGCTCTGGGTTTCAAATCATGTCATCCGATTTCCCTGGATTGTTCCAATGTCTCAAAATCAAATTCCTATGTATCAAATCTATGTACAGATTTTGGAAGCCTGAGACAGGCGAGGCCAAGTGCCTAACTAGATATATTCCAGACCTGAAATTGAAGATTGGAATTATATTATTTCACAACCTTGAGCTATTTTCTGTTCTATCTTTTCTCAAACACGACAGACGGTACGTCGTTTTGATCTGAGCTAAACGAGACCATCCATCTTTCGTATATGTAACTTTGCTCACAAGTGTCAAATTTTCGATTACAGATAAATACCAGCATTTTTTTTTAGCTTTTTATTGAATACGATATTTCGTAGCTTTTTACCTAGCCCGGAAACAAATGTTGCCTATAAATAAATACAATTGAAAAGAACAAAATACTGAAGGTACGAGATATAAACAACCATAATCTGCCATCTGTATTTTACAAACTCCCACTCTGACTGAAATTGGTCGTCATGTCGTGGAGAAACATAAATTCAACCTTCTTGATTATGGTGATTCCCAACGGACGGAAAATAATTTGAACGCCAAGCAGGGTCAATGATACCACTTTTCGTTCCGTGTCCGTGTCCTTACTCAACGCATTGGCTTGGGTCATCAGCAGACTTACGACAAAAATATCGATGATGAGGAAAATCATGTAAATTCCTGACCAACTTCTCCAGCTCTTAAATTTTTCAATATTCCGCATAGGGTCTTTGAGCACCTACAATTGGATACCAATGACAATATTAACGCTATTCGGAAAATTTATCAACGAGCGCTTTTAAGGGCATGTTTTTGGACTTACGTTGCAAGCACTGACAAAGAGCATAGCACCCATTAGCGTCTGGAGTAGTAGGAAAGAATAATTCATTGTAGCATAGATCGTGAGCCGAGTCACTTCTAAAATTGACCAAACATGTTATGTATATGGAATCAGTTTCACATTGATTCAAAATACGATTATGCAATATTGAACTCAACAAGAATTAATGTCTTACTTTGCGCGTCCGTAAGCTTCCCAGGAATAAGGTCACTTCCATGAGAAAATTGGAATGTTGCATACGATGCCACAATTAAGGCTAGAGCCTACATTCAAAAACTCGTGAATAATTATTTGCCCTTAATTTAAAAATATGAACAAATTAATATGCTAAGCTTACAATGTCCACTGCAGCAACGATTTTCACGACTCGTAGTCGGGTTTTCTCAATATTTTGACACATTTTGGGTTTATACTTCAATGATAAGCGGAGCTTGAGCTAAACAGAGCCGAATATTCCTGCATCTGAAATCCCCCAACAGCTCAAGTTCTGACAACTAACTGAAACCTATTTTCGGTGGACGATGGGAGATTTCGGTCTGCTGGGTTCTGGTTCAAGGATTGACGTATAAACAAACAAATCAAAACCCAAGTCTCCTCAAATGTTTACATTTACAGCCTCTTTTCTCGTACGAAAAGCCTGGGATCATTACATGGAACCTCTCATTTTCCGTGTAGTTCACAGATGCACCAAGTCATGTCATATTTGGGAAGCCACAATACATAATCCATCATTCCGCATCATTCCGGGTGTCCTTCGGGGATCTATTACCGGAATTCAAACCGTGATGTTCTAATCGCGAAGCTCTTGTTGCATAGTGTGCGAAAACTAAAGCTATACGTAACTGAGCTGAGCTGGTACAAGTTGTTTCTATACATAACAGCCTGAAAGTTCTCATTTTGAAGCTCGCTTTCAATGTTGATATATTGCGTTTTTATAGCCTTGGCGAATATCTGTAAGACGAATTTTCAAATATTGGTATACCGAGAATAACAAAATAAGAGCATCACGCGAGAAATGCAACTATTTATGTAGATATATTGTATGAACATTTTCATATTATATTTGTTATATTATGAATGATATTATGAACGATTTAATGCCTAATTGATTACGAAGAATTAGGTTATGCGGAAGAACACAAACTAGACGTCTAGACCTGGAATACGTAATATGTTACTAAATTCCTATCCACCTTGTAGCGTGTGTGTCTAGGTCAATATTTGTATATCCTGAGTGCTGAAACGAGGTAAAGAGTTAACAGACGGCTTCCAGTCATAAGTGTTATGTGTGTCATAAGTGTTAAGTAATTTACCGATCGAGCATAACAGAGAACAATCTTTGGTTTTATATCCTAACCACCAACGTGATTCTTTGAATTTTGTAAGATAAAATGAAGTACATCTTATATAAACATAATCTGAACCAAAATTTTCGTAGACTCTTCCTTAATCCGGAAAATCAAATAATATAATTCTTTCGCCGAGCAACGGATTGCACCTAAAGTTAAACAATGTCGAATTCCGTTTTCAAAAGGTACTACATAATAGATTTGATATCGTGACTGTCGTGACATTTCAGGCAATCTAATCTAATTAAGAATTTGTGACGTGCAACGTGCTTTAATATGTTTTAGTGAGTTCAATATTGCATGAGCGGTATCAAGTCAGTACGACTTCTACCAAGGACAAGGACGAGCATCATGAGTGCAGCTTTGAACTTGCAAGTAACGTCCCAAGTATTCCCGTATTCTAATATTAATGTGCTCATTGTTATTTTAACTATTGCGCCACTTGCTATCGGACAAGAGTTAAATCAAATTTTAAATATCTTCAGTTCCTGTTACACTGACTTAATCTTTTCAAATTCTGTTTCCGACATCGTTCCGCCAGAGTATCCAATCATTGTTTCTACTCCACAAGAACGTCCTTCTGTCACTCCACCGACAATTCGAAATAACGAAAACCTTGTCCTGACTTCAACCAACGAGTCATACTTGCCCGTTTATGAAGATTTCAATGGAACTTTTCCACAGCTTCTCAAAATCCGACTCAACTGCGTTGCCCTGATTCTGTTTGGTGCCAATCGTAGAGTTGACGCCCGGAAAGGCATCCAAAATCGTCACAATTGGATTCATCACAATCTATATAAGAAAGAAAGCGAAAAGGGTAGTACGGAGAGTATTTTCTACTCTGGGGACGTCTACATCAATCTTCTAAGCACGAAGGATTTCGAAATGGCGGTTATGCATGAGTCAATATGGCTACTTGAAAAGGATAACTTAATCCCTCACCAGCTCGCCCTTTATTTGTGGAATCTACGCGCACCGAATCGAACACCAGAGGTTGACCTGATAATCACTTTAAAACCAACATGTACTAACATGGTTTTCGCTGGACGGGTTAGCTTCCGTGATTTGCACAGGAGACATCTAACTGAAATCTTTACCCAGGGAATTCGTAAGCATTGTCCAAAGCTCCTGTTCGTTAGTGAGCCGGCGGATTCCAGCACTGACGAATTAGTTAGTTACTACGGTCCACCAGTTCAACTTTCGACCTGGATATTTCCCAAAGATCCAATGGGCCAACTGGTTTATAATGCAGCTCCCGTTTTTATAATTGCCAGTGCATTCTCAAATAGTAGCGTTTTCTGTGGACCCTACAGAAATAAAATTCTACAAATTCTTGCCAAGTACGGCCCGCTAGTCCTAGACCTGAGAAATAGGGATGCACGGCGTTGGCTTATGAAGGAGACTGGAAATTTCGAATACGTGACGTCCATGAGTGGTTTTGTGCCGACCGGGACCTCACATTTTCGGTTCATGACTTGTAAATTACGAGGAGTAACAGTTGATTTCAGAGCCTATTTAAAACCATTCGGGGTGAAAGTCTGGGTTTTCCTTGGGTTGACCTTTGGTATTAGCACGGCATTCTTCTATACTATTTTCCATTACAAAGGAATCAAAGAAGTTGGGTTGTTGCTACTGTTTTCTTACATGGTGGAACATGCCTACTACGTGGGGGGTAAATTGAAGAAACTCCCGACCTTTAACATTTACCTTATTGTGTTTCTCATGATGGGGATTGTCCTGACGAATGGTTACAAAGGGATCGTCATTACGAATATCATTGCTCCTTTGAGTGAAAATCATATTTCGACATTTGAAGAAGCGAGTCTAGCAAATTATACAATTGTAACGCCTACTGAGTTCCAGCGAAACGTATTCTTGGAGCTCGTAGAATTCAAAGTACTAGTTGAAAATAAAAGCTATTTTTCAGTGGCCCAGGATTTACTTTCCTGGCAGCCAAGATTTCATCTGGATGGTTCAAACTTTGAAAAAACCCTTTTGAATGCCAAATCAAAAGAGAAATTGAAGCTTTATAAGTCAATCAAGGATATGATGGTGACTTGGTTCGAACGCGGAGCCTCCATTCTATTCAACGGAACGGAGTACGAATTTCTTAAATGTAATAAAACTATATTGGTCGATACTACACCGGAACTACAAGAAACGATGGATCGTTTAACGAGCAGAGTTAATTCGGGCAAGTTTCCTCAAACTGTGACACTAAATATTGCAAAGGAAGAACTGTTTGAACATAGTTGGGTGCTGGAAATCTTTCCTTATATGTGGGATAGGGGCCTGACGGTAAGAATGACGAATAGTCTAATGAGCTCTGGAATCTTTCACCAATTCAAGCAGATGAAAAGAGTACAAGTTCTGAGGTATTACGGAGTGAAGGAGGCTCGATCCAGTGAGCCAAGTGCTCTGAACTTGAATACAAATATATTGACGCTGTTTTTAATTTATTCTCTTTGCACTGCATTTGCGATATGCATCGCAGGCTTAGAGATAATTATACCGTTCATTTCCGATCAAATTTTAAAAGGAATTTACCGTATTACACGCACCCAAACGCGGTAGACCATCAAGTTTCTTCTCCAGAAACTCCTTTGAAAACCGAGCAATTCGCGAACTGGAAATCACATTAAACCCGCCATAAACCCCAGAAACCACAATCACAATCAGGGGAAGCTCTGACAGAGTAAAGTTTAGTCATCTCAACGTCGTGGCGGCCGCGGGCCGCGCCGAGACGTGCTAAAGTAAGTGAATTCAACTCAAACCTCGAAGAGAAAGTGAAATTGAATGACTCGCCCCCTGTCCCCACAATAAAAACGCCATTCCAGCTCAGAAACTCCAAACTACCAGCAGCGGGGCCAGGCTACCAAATAACCAACGCGAAATCTGTAAAAAGCCAAACTTTCGGGTGGTGGTCTTGTACAGGTACGGAAATATATAAACTTGGATCAACTGGTTAATATATTTTGAATACATAAAACGAAACCGTCAATCTGTATATATTTTACAAAACTATTTTCCTAAAAAATCACGAAATATGGTCAAAATGCATATTGAAGAGATTCATTAGTACGCGCGGCTAGCAAACCAACCTCTTGCAAGTTGGACGCTCATATAATGCCAATGTACTAACAAATCCTGTATACTCCAATCCAACATATTTCGGTTTACCCATACATATCTTTCTGACGACGCCGCCACCCGCCACTGTCAATTCGAGCCAAGAAGTGAATCGGAGTAAAAAGGAAAAGCTCATATAGTTTATTACCCCAGCTCCTCGCCTGGAAGTCAGTTTGGAAGTACGTGAAAGGCGAGTTGTCTGGATGTCTCGGTCCGGGGTTGTCGTGGTGGGAAGAGAGACGGCGGTTATTCTAGGTGACATTTTGTGTTCCGACACATCTAATGCATTAGCCAGATTGAATTTTCCTCCGGAGTGAGCAAAGTGGGCGGAGGAGAGAAAGTGGCAGAGAAAACCACAGGGCCTAACTTACTACACGTCACCCTTCTGACTTTGTTACGCCAACGGAGAGACGCCTGAGCTTTTGGGATGGAGAAAACTCACTTTTCTTAGCCCGTCGCTCCATTGTCACCGCAGACGCTGGAGAAAGGCTTGGAATATACGATGAAATCTCTCTGCACGCCTTGGACCACTTCTGAAATGGCTTCGTGTGTGACGAATACCCTGTCACAACTGGGGGCAGCAGAACATTAAATCTTCCAACCAGGCCGAGTACTCTGACTACATATAGACGGAAGAGCATTAGAAATTAAGTAGAGTAATCCTCTGGACGATGGCATTTACCGCTAATGCCCTCATAACCATTTGGCTAATTGTATTTTGGCTTAGAATCAGCCCTCTAAATCCTAAACTTATATATTTTCCGGATGCCTCTCTTTGAAGGGCCACACGAACTTAAACGCCACGCATTCTTTGGCACTACAATAACTAAACTCGTATGCAAGAACTGTGTGCAAATGTCGCAGTTTACAATTGGGTGTAAGCCTTTAGAATTTCTGTACATATGCTAAATCCTAACCCATACCAAACGACAGGATTCTAAGCCAGATTTGAGAAAACAGTAAATAAATATATGATAAAATATATAAGGTATGTATTTCGTAGAAGTTAATTGAAATGTCTGTTTATGACAAAGTTGTTCGTTTGGAGGATTTGGGTAGAAGATACAAGTGGCTACAGATAAGTAATCAAAATGAAGGTATCATAGTTGGATGAGCATTTGGACTCATTCTTGCATGGATTTTTCTGAGTGATTGGAGACGAGCTAAACTTCCCGCAAAGCTGTGACATGACAAAACGGAGAAACAGAGGTTAGAGTTAGGAATACAATAACGTCTGTCTCTGATTGAATTTGGAAAGAGGGAATAAACGCTACTAGGCTACCTGTCAGGAACAACAGGTGAGTCTGACAGGTTTGATTGAGATTTTCCTAACAGTGTGGTAGTGTGGTGTAGCTGATGTATTAGATAATATTTGATAAACAAAGCAGGTAGGTATTTATAAAATAACGCAGCAAGAACACTTAAATATAATATCAGCTTAGCTTTTGTAATATTCCTGCGCTACTTTAGCTGTGATACTTTGTTCTGTCGTTGAATCCACTTAGGTAAATCTTAGAAATAACAATGACAAATTGTAGCCAAAAATTGGCATAGAAGTCTAATGTTTTAAAAACCATTTTGGAAATTATACTAAATGATGCCATTATTGGTTCAGTTATATTACATTGGTAGTATCCAAAGCCTGAAAATATCCGAACAACCGAAAATTCAGAGTCGAAAAGAGTAATTAACCTCTGCTCCAGCGCAACCATTATTCGTCCAAAGTGTATAAGAGTTCAAGGTAATAGTTGTATGACAATGACAATAGACTCTCAAAGCCAGATAATGAATATGTATTGAATTGTGATCATGTCAGTTAAATAAGGATAATAGCTTCTCGATCATTTATTAATTAACAGATTCGAATACATAATTGAACCGAATCGTTTGGAATCGCACCTCGAAAATGCTGGGTAGTGATTAGTGAATCAATAACAAATACCAGAATCAAAGACAAGTGTGCATTAGTATTCGAGTTCGGAATGGCGTGAAATTATAATAATTTTTAAGTCAATGCCCGCAGGTCAGCTCAATGATATCCCTTGACACCTACACAACAGAGCACGAGTGTGACGTTGGGGCAATGTGTCACTTTTCATTATATATATGTTTTCATATTTAATAGATTTTGCCTTATGGATTATGCCCGTCATGCTTGTGGAGCATTAAGAATCTGAGGCGCGGGATACGCTGAATGCTTAAGACATGCATAAGCAGGTGTAGTACAAAGCCAAAACGTAAAAAACGACCCGTCAATAATTTCCGGAGTCTATAATGACGCGCTCAATAATAAGCGGACCAAAAATGACCACGGGTTTCCCTGTACAAATATATTCTTATCTGGAAGCCTGAATAAAAGATTGTATATTTCACGGGTTATAATGATTTCGTTTCCGGTCGTTAGTGAGTGCGACAACCGCGCGCGTTCGACAGGGCCGAAGACTCGAAAAATAGCGCATTTGCCAATTTGAAATTTCTGTCCGTCATTTCTGGGTCTTCTGTGAATAGGTTATGATTGGGCGAATTATTATTGACGGGTCCTTTTTGCCGGGGCGTTATTGTCGAGATGTCATTAGGCTAAACTCATAATACAAGGTAACACTTATAATTGAGGGTTAAACTTGATCATTTTGTAAGCTATATATCTGGCAAAATAGCCTCAAAGAGCAGTTTGCGCTACAACATATTTAGAACCAAATACATAAGTATTATTAAGTTCAGTGTTTTTTTAAAATGTGATGCGCTTCACAGAGGTTCATTAGCGACACTGAGGAGTTAATTGACTCGTACGTGGTTTTATGAATGAATGGTGGAAAGGGTGAGAAACGAGATGAAAGAACTTTGCCAGACTTTGTTCTCTGGAATTGAACATTCGCTTTTTTCCCTGAGTTAGTTGTTGGTTTGGTAGCTGAGAAAGCTTTGTATGTTAATATGTGGCAGTTAAGCTCATCCCATTGTTCCTTGGCAAAAGCAACGAGAGCTCATTTAATTCCTCTTTTTCCAGCACCAGCCCCGCATCTGGCAGCCCAACTCCTGAATTCAATAGAGCAGAAATGCAGATATTGTATTCTATTGTTGAGTCGACAAGGGATGAGCTGTCCGACGACATGATTTCTGGTAGTCGCGTGCAAACCACAAAACGACGTCGACTAATTGGTCACCAATATGCTCCCCTTCTCCTTACACCATGCTAGCATACAAACAACCTGCTACCAATTTAGAATTTTTAACCTGATCAGCTCTTCCTTCCTAGTCTATTCAATATTCACTACTCAGTATACAACGTGTGAGTGTCATCCCAACTAAATTTTGTTCGATTCAGTATCTTTGGCCTTGAACCCTTTGACACCGAAATGACGCCTGCATTTAAACACCCAAAATAAACTAACAACCTAAGTTTAAGAATATAGTTTAAGTTTTAAATGTTTTACGTATAATTGTAGAATTTAGGATTACAAGCTGAAAGGTAACAAATTCGGGCACACGGGATAACAAATATATGTATTAACTTTAACAATGCTAATTTTCCATTATTCTAAATATAATTGCGGGTTTCATTTTTCCAATGAAGAACGTGTGTAGTAAAGTGTGGTGATCAGTTTTAAATACCTCTTCGCTTCTTTGGGGGTATCCGCAAGTACTTTAATAATGTGCACATTCGATATTGGAAACTTTCTACATTGCAAAATGCAACACAAGTTAAGGATATGGAATACATGCAATTAATATCGAGTCACATTTCGCACGCTAATGGGTTAAGATTTATCCACACTGGTCACTGCATTGCAATGCCTTAAACCTAAAATTCTTGGCTAAAGAAAATTTTGACTGCCGAAAATAGAGGTTGATTTGAAATACGCTAAATACTAAATATTTGACATTTCAATCTCGTCTTCAGGCTTTATCATTTGGTCATGCTTAATCATATTTCATATTTCATACTTGCTGATCTCAAGCTGCTGCAAAGCAGGTTTTTAATACGGTGGAGAGAAAGCGCTGGTACTGGTTGAACTCGTACCGGAAAAACAATTAAAATTTAAAACTTTCAATTTTAGAACTGTCCGGAAGAAACGAAAAAGTTTGGAATCGCATTTGCATCGCTCGGAGAAAAAGACTTTGAATCCTGTCCCGGGTCTTGTGAGGAATTCGGGAGTTAAAAACTAAGCGTTGTTCAGGAGTAAACAGGAGTAAACAGTAAATCCAAGCCAGGATAGCTCAGTCGGTAGAGCAGTCTCTCGCTGTGAGAGGACTCCCAGGGTCGTACCCTGAAGGCT
>JAQFYT010002652.1:0-12340 GCA_034694925.1 Ceratophysella denticulata
CTGTGCCTGGTTAGATGGATATGGGTTGGGGTTGGGTGGGTACTTGAGAATTCTGATTTTATGCCTCTTCGCTCGAGTGGGCCCAATATGAGGTAGACTGCATAAATAAACCTCCCGACACTCGTAATAATACAAGGGAAAGGACCACAAGCTTGTCCACAGAGAGAAAGCAGAGGACCAATCCATCTTCCCAAAAATAAATGTTGGGGGATCAGAGTGCCAAGCCTAAAACCGAGCCAGGACGCTCCACGTGTCGTAGATACCTCAGTACGCTCTGGCTGTTACGAAGGTGTAGATTGAACCTTGTAGCGAAGCTCAGAGTCGTCCATGGTCAATTCGATATCGGCCATTTTGTTCTGGCCAAGGTGGTTCCAGTTTGGGTTCGCTTTTTCCGCTGTTTATCCACCGCTCTGTACTGTACGGTACAGAACGGCGGGAAAGCCGCCAAAAAAGTGAACCCGAACTGGAGCCATCTTGATTCTGTCGTAAGGACAGTCGGTAGCGCACCGTGAGTTCAAAAATATCCTGGCGAAAACCACGGGGAACCCCGTAGAAAAGTCAGTAGGTAGTTATTCCTGTCTAGAATTTCTCCAGCAGTATTCAGTGTATAGACAGCCTGGTCTGGCCGAGCCTGGAGCTCTGTCCTGGAAAGTTGGATTGTGGGGCTTGGGGCGAAAGATACAATTACTGTACAGAAGTTGAAGGAGGAAATTAATTCGTAAACTTTAGTCCGTTCAAGTTACAGGGGAAGTGTGAGATAGGGCCAGTAGTGCTTTCACTGGTCTGGACGGAGCTTTCACTAGCTTTCTCTGTATTGGGCGTGTTGGATGTGTACAGGTCTTGAAGTCCTCAGTCTTCCTCACTTTCTCCGGTGGGCATCTCGAGACTCCAGCCAAGGTAAATAGTGCTGGAAGGAAGATCTTAGTCCACACACAACCAGTAGTACGTACTCAAGCTTCGAAGCTTCCATTCATTCCAATACAAGATGCACTGAAGAGCAGCCGAAGCCACCACGGCAAAGTCAAAGCCAAACAACACACGCCCGACTTGGATCGTTCTTCGGAGGCAAGGCAAAAACCCATTTCATTTTATCACATCGTCCAGACCAACCCCTACGCACAAGCCAAAGGTGTACGAACGAATCGTTTTGGATATTTGGATAAGGATTCGAAAAATTGTCGTATTTAAGACTGAACGAAGGCTGAATGCTTATGAAGGTGTATTTAACAGTCTTGTAAACGTTGCGGCTAATAGCCGCTGCGATAACATATTACTGTTCAACTAAAAGATGCCCACATCTTCACACAGAGCATGTTTAGCCCATTCGCTAACACCAAAGAAATACCGCTAAAATTTAAAAAAAAAGTTCAAATAGCCTTAAGATAACCGTCAAAATTGAGAAGTCGAAACGACGGAACACGTTTGCTGACGAGCCAGCTGAAGAAGGTTCAAGATTTCCAAGATCTCTCCATTCCTTCGGTTGGGTTTCCCTCCAAATCCATTCATTTTATTTCCCTCTGTCCCAGTTTGCATTTATTTATTTACACTTTCACGAGAGATCTGGAGGAGCTGACTAAGCGGAGTGAGAAGGGTTCTTAAGGAAAGTTTAAATGCCCTACAGCCCAGCCTCGCCCTATAACTTGCCCTGCTGCAATAGCTAAAACAGCTAGGACTGACTACATTTCATTTACTCGTACATTTTGGGTTTGGAGCCTGAAACTGTAGTGAGACTTGAGTGGTGGAACCTTGACGGTTTTAATTCCGCTTCCGGGTTTTCCAAGTCTTAATTTGAATCGGGCTCGTTAGACATCAACGCCGCTGCACCCTTGAGCTCATGCAATCAAGACAGGCTGCTGACTTATTACTTAAATGTGATTAGGACTATGCTCAGCTGGTTTAAAGTACATGCTAGCCATCCCAGTATATAGGAGGCAAAATGGCGTCTGTATGGCGTCTGTATAAAACAGCTTAATAAATTCAAATCAAATCATGGCAAATTGATTAAGCACAAAGTTTATGCTAAGATATTAGCTAATTTAATTAGGAATTCAAGTCTGGAGATGATATTGACTGTTTTTGTAAAATATTGTACCTCAAGCTATTAAAAAGTTTCTTAGCTTTCCAACAAGGTATCATACGTATTTCATCCACTAATGCCGTCGGCACTGTAATCGCGCGTGACCGTAGACTACAGAAACATGAGCAGATACCGCCAAAATTGAAAACATGAATAACCTTAAGTACCCAGGTATCCGCAAACAACGCCGGACCAGAGGTCTTCCAGTAGCTTACATATAATGCTATTAGAATTGTAAGTGTTCCCTAATTGAATATTTACCTGAACAAGGTTTAATCAACCTTTCAACCTATTTTGGCAACAAATCCAGCTCATAATATTAAAACTTACATTAAATTATAGTAATCGACGTTTAACTATATTTGTGTTGTATGTACATATGTTATAATTACAACGGAAGGGGTAAGGGGAAGACGTCTCCCAGCGAGAAGTAGTCGTACTACGTTGTTAAATAAGCATTCCTAGCTTATTGAACTCTTTGGGTCAGACCATCTGTGTATTAGGCCCATTTCGCATTCTCCCCCTTCCATTCGCATAGGGCAGTCTTTACAATTGCCCATTGGCCATCGGTCTCGTACTATGCTAACCCCGTGCAAGCTCGTGCATTGCTGGGACAGGTGAGTTTGGGAGTACAAAGGCCTGCATTGGGTTAGGATTTGGAAATGTTGTTTAGCTATCAAACAACTATTTCCGACATTTTGCAATTTAAACTTAATGAAGTGATTCAATTTCAATGGATTCTAAATGTTATACTTTGAAACTTTTAAACTTCAAACCCTATGTGTTATGTGTACAATGCCAATAAATGTTATGTTCCTGTCCTGATCCTGATACAAAGCAGATATTGAAGGCCTGAGCCGTGCCAAGGCATTCAAGTCACTCGATCTGTAGCAGCAGGAATGAAGTGCCGCCACATAAACTCAATATGTTTGGCAGGTTTATTGTGCATTCAAATTAGGGGAGGGTTTGTCTATGTTTATATTAGGCTTCCCTGATGACTTGACTTCAAACTCTTCCTTTCCTGCCACGCTACATTGCTTCAATGGAATTCAAACCAGGATAAGGATAGAGGAGCTGAAAAGTAGGAAACAACGGGACGCTGTAAGTTATATGATTATCGTAAAAGAGGTGCTTTGACTCGGCTTCTGTTGCTTCACTCCCCGTCGAATGTCGAATTCCGTTGGAACTTGGAATTACGGCGAAACCCGCAGGTTCATGGAAGATTCTATCTCGGTTATTTGAACTGTTCCATGATTTAAATTCGAATAAGAATTTGACCAATCCGTAACACATTACGATTTACCGACAAAATTCAAAATATGAGATCAACCTGAAACCTTTTAACGTTATAACGGTTTGCTTGTAGCCAACCACGTTAAAGATTACAGAATGTCAAATAACGAAAGCCCCAAAAGACGTAGAACCAAACGGAAGATCTTATTATGTCTTCACTTTTACCCGTACATAACTCTAGTGGTGTGCATGCTCACGATGGTTTTTGACGACGGTGTTTGTGGGTAAGCCGTAAAATCCCAAAGTGTTGTAGGGCGGTAGCCGCCTCTTGAGAGGTTATAAATATTCATAAGTCATCGTTAATACGGCATTAACGACGTCTCTTCAACCGGCGAGTCAGGGCTTTTATCTGTAATTCCAACTCTCGTCAACCTCTGGGACTACGGTTAATTAATTTTACGACAACGTTATTCAATGTTCAACTACCGGGGCCACCTACACGGAGCAAATTCTGGGAATAGCCGGAAATACATTTCTTGTCAAGCTACTGTTGTCACTGTCACATGGAGGGATTTCTTCGAACGTTATAAGGACATGAGAAATGATTGATCACAATTTATGCAATCGATATGCGACCCAACAAGGCGTCTACAGGATATACAGTTAAGCTTCAGCTGTCGGCGACATTTCTGAATTTTTATGCAAAAGTTCATCACAAATCTAGTTTTTGTCTTGGGTTATGCTCATATTAACTTATAGTATAAATCATATGGCGTTCGATTATTTGACCCTTTCTTAATGCAAACGGTAAAATCATTACCCTGGACCAAGGTGGATGCACGGTTTCTGACTTGGTTGGCTTCTTTCTCGGCTAAAATTCCAAACCTAGAAATACAGAGAAATTCAATTTACCTTGTTCTTGTAGGTAACCAGACTTTCAGGTGTGAATGATACGATATAAATACCAGTACAAAGAAAACTGTCGTTTTAGTATTTATTTTATATATATATAAAATGGTAGCAGTTCTAAAGATCTGCTACCTATTTTAATTAGGCCAGTCCTAGTGTCTGTCGTCAGGGTCTCTCACTTGGCTCAGCTCTGCTCTGGTTCCCGAAGCATATGGAGGATACAATAGAAAGATTTTTCCATTAAAAACAAAGGCCTGGAGTGTGCCTGGAAGACAAGACACACCTGGTCTAGTTTCCTCATGTGTTTTCCCAGAAATATTCCTATCTATCTCCATACGGGGTTCCAAGTTCCAATTCCGAAGCATCGCCAGGCCACAGGGTCTATGGGTAGGTATTTGGATGCCGTCTGTCCTTAGCTTATACGGGACAGGCCGGAAAAGTAATTTTGGGTGAAGTCGGTGGGAGAGGAGAGAAGAGAGTGAGACAGACGGTTCTTGTCTAGGGAGAATAATATGAGGCCGGGGTGACGGTGACCTAATCCATATGAATGAACTAATATATATTCTGAGCCTGACGAGGAGGCGGGTGAGAGGGTTGGCAAAAAGTTTCAGGGAACCCAGAATGTTTGTGGAAATGACAGGATGGGAGTCAATATTCCAAAACGTTTCATTCCTTTGGCTTTGGCATACGACTTTCTCCTTGCTTCAATTTTATGGTAAACGGACGCTTCGGTAAGGTTCGTTTGACTTTCTTCCTGTCGGCATAGATATCATTTTGAAACTCACGGAATCGCAATGGAGTTCGCTTTGTTGCCTTGGCCGATAGTGTCGACTTGGATGTTTCGCTCTCCCTTAAAACTATCATTGACGAAACATTTTACATTATACCTCAAAGTAGTCTTGGACGCTTGCTTTCACTTACGGTATGCGTTGACATTTTGCCTTCACTAGACTAGAATAGAAGTCGACTTGCACTCATCGCTTCCACAAAATTCCAAACCAACGACGAAAATACTTAATATTTTAATTCCTATTTCAAAACAGCAGCGTTTGAAATAACTGTTGGTTTTAATCTTGCAGATTGAGTTAAAATTTCCAAGAAGAATCGACCGGAAACGAATCTGATCATGGTACATAGATCGAGCATATCAGAACGATAGAGCCCAACGTCTGATCCCACCGACGACGACGGAGCCCGCCCCGTGTGTGTAGTACGGCTCATCGGCATTTTACACGTCTTGCACATTTTCTCAGTTGGAAACGACAGGGGGGACTTTCTTCGTATATCGAAACTTTCACTTCCGAGCTCATAATGGGAGTCTATGGCGTAATGCGCCAAAGAGACGCGTGACAATTTGGCTGTATGACAGAACAGTAAAATAAAGCGGAATCCGGGGTAATGTTATTCAAGTGTAATTCACACGATACTTACTATACAAGTATGGTTAGGCTTGCAGATTTTGTTTTCAAAAATTCCCATTTACCTATTAAAAATTTTGTGGCTAAAACTTTCAAATTAAGTGTAATTATTGCTAAAATTTAGCTCTGCAGCGGCCGTATTTTTGTCAATTAAATCTTTGCTACCGATTCGCTGTTGTCCAGTTGTCGCGGGTCACGGGGTACCAGGATCGGAGGGGGGTTCTCGTTGACGCTATCTTGCCCAGGGATTTGAGTGTAATGAATTGTTCTCACATGGGCGGGAGAGTTGAGGAATCGTCATGGGGGTTTGGGAAGTTTTTTTTTCTTTTTTTGAGAAATTGAAACTGCTATGCTGGCTGGTGCTACGACAGGGAAGGGACCTGGGACCTATACTTATCTCACCTTCCAGTGAACTTGGACAAGGGCCAATGTACTCTGCGGGTTGTCGTTTGTCCTCAAGTTTTTCCCTTCTTGACTTCGAAAGCATGTGGGGTTCCAGGAGTCAATTATTTAGGCTATAACACAATTTCATTAACAACTAACGTGTATAAATACTTGTTAGTCGTATACGTGGTATAATCTAACTGGAAGGCGACGGTTTAATTAACAGTAGGTAACAATTTTGCATAACATATTTTGTAGGTATGCAGAAACGTGCAGGTTCTATTTAGACCATTTACAGCAATTTAGCGAGGCATTATAAGAACGTTCGGATATTTTTTAACTAAGCTATCATAAACCATAGTGTAATTAATTCACTGAATGATGGGTTAATCAAAGGTCAACCTCAATGTGAAATCAATAACTGATAAAAAATTAAATGCACACCAATCACACGCATGGTATTCACGATTCACGACCCGTACAATCCAAGGGCAGCATAACTACCTCGTTCGATACCATGTCCCATAACGAAAAGCAAGATAGGATATATGCCTGCTGACATTGAGCTTCTCAAGGAGAAAGTAAAGCCGATTTTTACCTAATTCTCAACTGAAGTGAATATGCAGATTACATGTCAGTGCCCGGTCCTGTCCATGTTTAACCTTCCAATTACAGATATTCCACGAAGAAAGCAAATTGAATACCCAGGTACCCACATTGAGTTCTACTGTTTTACAGATTTTTATACCCTACCGTTGTTGGCTAGGAATAAGGCAATGATATATAACGTGTAGGTATATATACGTATCCGTTTCGGCGTCCCGCCGTGGTAGCTAGCAATACTCAACTGCATTAACTGATCCCGTGTATTGGTCTGGAATTCCGGCCAGGGAAAGACTTGGGAGAAAGTATAATAAAAATACTTTCTTCTCTGGGCCTCGGTCTGTCTCCGTTGTCCCGGCCTGCCTGTTGTGTACTTTTCCCCCGACCCTAATTTCAAATTTCGGTCACATCCGTCTACTCTGTCGATCTTCCAAGTCGGAGCCCTAGAGGAGGACACAGAATATTGTTTCTATTTCTGATATGTGTACGCTGTTGGCTGCTCACCACTTGCTATAGAATTCTGCTTGGTTGAGCTATGTAAGGTATAAGTTTCGCGACAGTTCTGCAATATTCGGAAACTCGCATTAATACCATGGCATATCTCTAATTAGTGTTATTTATTCAGAAATTGCTCTGCAATCTAACCTAACTTGAGCATCCAAATTTTTAAAAAATAACCCATAATGGTACACCAAATTGTCTCCGGACAAATTGTCGCGTTACAGATGAAGTAGAACTACATATATGGAACCATGAGCCTGTTGTTCTGTTCACTGAGACACTTTCTTCACTCAAGCTTCGATCATCGCACGTTTTATTTCAAGTATTTGAGCCTCAAACTCATATACGAAGATATATATCTACACGTATGATACTGTGTCCATGTCCACGCTAGGACGGTCTTCTTTCTGTATTTACTTTGGTCTGTCTATCGGACTTTCTCTGCTAGGATTTTGATCGTTTTTCACTTAGGAATTCTTTCTGACATTTCTTAGTATTTCTTTCTTTTTGCTTCAGTTTGTCTAGACCAGAGCTTCGACATTCGACACAAATGTTTGGGTTGACCCTTGTGTCCTGGATTGGAATCTTGTGGAAGACGTGAAGATGAGTTTGAGCAACAGTGTTGGAAGGTAAACCGTGCGTACAGTTTAGATAAGGATAAATACGCGTAGATATTGCTATTATATTCTATAGTGCATTGGCCAGCCAAATCTGTCAAACGGCCGGCGTCACCTCGATGCGGGAGACTACGCGCCGAGCGGTACCTTTGGCTAGTCAGGGATCCACGATTCTCGTAATTCAAAATAGACCTAGCCTTTTACAAATGAAGCATAAGTAGGTATAATAAGAAGTTTCCGTGCCAGAAAATTAATTCAATTGTAAGTTGCACACAGGAGTTAATCCTCGTCAGACATTCCTATATGAGCTCACAATGCAATTGACTCGAAAAATGCATCAAATTCGTGTACAATTCATTTCCATCGAAAGAAATTAGAGAGGACAGGTCGTGAAATGCAGGAAGGAGGTATAATTATTTTGATTAT
Source organism: Ceratophysella denticulata (assembly GCA_034694925.1). Taxonomy (NCBI): domain Eukaryota; kingdom Metazoa; phylum Arthropoda; class Collembola; order Poduromorpha; family Hypogastruridae; genus Ceratophysella; species Ceratophysella denticulata. The sequence goes on from JAQFYT010002652.1 coordinate 8,169, forward strand.
CATTTGAGACTTGCCACTGAGTTACACACACTATATCTCTCGGATTCCGACAGTCAGTCCCCGGACGACGGACGGACGGCATGGAGAGGATAACCCATTGGGTTTTCATTATTCATTACGAATCATGTACAGTATATGAACGTGGATGAAGCGACGACCACGCCACGATTGAAATGAGTTTAGAATTTCCATGTTGGCTTCGCTAGATTAAATTCTTGGTCATTTGGGCTGTTTTTATCAGGAAATTCGATATTGATCGCAAGGATACCGCCAAAATTCAAAATATGTGGATAGTCTTAATGTTAATGTTACTGCGTGGTTACACGAAATCAACGACACTTCAATAAAACTACTCGTAACGAAAAATTGAACAATACAATTCATGAGGTTGTATGCCTTGCCTGGTACAAATAACCGAGAATAGAAAATCAGACCATAGTCGCTAGATTTTAGACACCTACACACCTAGCCATATGTTGGGGCCTTTAGTTTCATATTCATAAAGAAGAGATACACTACACTGTACTTAATTGGAACTTCGTGAAGTTACACTAATAACCATTCCGTTGTGCACAGGTATATTTTTTGTAGCTTGCTGAGATGTATTCGGTGCAGTATCTGCATGCTGTTCCTAAGTGTATATGAAGCGGAAGATATCCTTCCCAAGACTCATGCTGACTCGCTGTCGACTTTACTGGTCTCGAAATGGAATATAGGGGTTTCCTTTGATTCAGGTTGGATGTTGGATTCAAAGTCAAAAAACGCCAATGCCAAGTCAGGGCAGTTGTGATGGCCGCAGATCTTCTGTTCCCTTCCCACGTTGAAGATTACTTTTTTTCCTTGGAGAAGATGAAGGCTTTGGGAGCTTTGTAAGCTTCCAGCCCCATGTCAAGAAGTTTCTCTGGATAATCTTGGCTGGGAATTAAATATGTATTACCCATGGGCTTCGTGGCCTGTAATGCTTCGGCTTCTGCTACAATAATAATCTGCATTTGCATTTTCGAGTATTTCAAAGACGGGTCATTTGACAGCTGATTTTAATTGTTTGCTTTCATTTGGTAAACCAAAATATTTTAAATTTATAAACGGCAAAATTTTACGAAATTTTAAATAAAGCAAATATGTAGAACTATAGTGTGTGCCATCCATACCTGTACCGAGAACACTGCGCTGTTCGCGCACTCTAAATTGAGTGTTGTACACCTTCAAAAGCCTTATACCTGAAGACGCCTCTCTGGTCTGGTCTGGACTCAAGTACCTATATAGCTTACATTAGAGCTTATTGTGTTATGTTATGATCCTAAAGGTAATCTTCTTGAAGGCACACAGGGCTCAAAGCCTTCATCCTTCATGATTTTTTAATTCACCCATGTATAAATCTCTGAGACACCGTGGGAGGCGGACGGTTCACGCATGAAAGTTTTTCATGGAGTTGAAAACGGACGCTTGCCTTGACTTACTGCATGTCAGAAAACGCACATACACACACACCACATGGAATAATTCAAATAAGTTAGTCATAAAGCACAACATACAACAATGGGACGTGATGGTGCCCTGGCTTTGCTTTAGTATATGCAAATGAAACTGCAACTGGAAGATCGTGTTGGATATTCTAGCTCGTAAGTATTCGGGGCATATATCATAAGACGTAATCACGTTAAGACAGTTGAATTGATACTGGACCGCACATATAGTGAATAGATCACGAAATCACGAATCTCTGGAATTTCTTCTGGTTAATGTTCGGTTTCATAATTTATCAGTTATTTTCCGTTTGATATTTTGTTTTCTCAGTTATTTAAGCCGCTCCAAGGTAAATATTAGTTTTCTTTAAGTTTTCTGCTAGTTCGTCAAATCTGCAAGAAGGTAAAAAAAATTTAACTAGCCCCAAAAATCCTGTTTTTGAACCTTACTATGTTTTGGAGCTACCAATGTGTTTTTGCAGCTATGTCTCTGTGCAAATTATTTACTTTCTAGGCTGTTGTACTGCTATGCCATATTTAAGAACGAGATTATACTAAGACGCTGCATGGTGCTTGGTGGCGATAGTTCCTGGTCGTGTCGAATTATGATAAATAGGAACATCTTCCTCTCTCATCTTTGACACTAGACGAAATGTGGGATTAAGTCGTGATTCCGTCAGATTACTTTTTAGGCATTGTGTTCCGAAAGCATTTTGTCTCTTTTACTAGTGCATAAAATAGAAGGTACATGGGCTAGAGAGAGAGATGTGGAAGTAAGACAAAACTGACGGTTCGGCATGTCGTCAGCTTTGTTATTCTAATTGTACTCGAGTTTATCTCCATCACGCCGGAATTGATGATGGGTTTTTTCACTCCGACTTGGACTTGGATTTTGCATTCTGGTTTATGCTAAGGTTTCGTTGTACAATAATAGGGTATACATTTTAAAATAAAATAATTTTTAAAACTATCGCCAACCACACATCTGGAAGAAGATCTAGTTTATTTTAAACATAACTGGAAATTTACCATTCGGCCTATAAACCTTTGCACAACTGCATATTTTAATGTTAAAAATCTTTGCAAAGACCTAAAATTTTAAATTCTTAATTTTTTGTAGCTCAAACTCAAATATTTTCGACCGCCTCTTGCGCGATTCCGTCAACTTCATTATAATTTTGCGCTTTCAGACGCCAAAATCCAGTTTTTTGCGACTTCGGCACTAGTCTGTTTCATTTTACCCATGCCCTCACCCCCGCGAAAAATTCCTTAATCAGCATTTGAATTTATAATTTGTCAACAGATAAAGCAAATTTCCAACCCGTTAACTTTAGTTTGTTTCATGGGTTCGTGTTGATATTAAACAGTCTTCTCAGATATTACTAATTCGGAATTTAAAGTTTCACAAAATCTTAAATAGTAACATTTAAACAAAAATGGGTTTGGAATGCCAAAACGCAGATTTTAAGAACGACGCGTTGCTTAATTACCTTAATAGTCTTTATCGATCAAATAATATTTTTGTAGTATTCTATTATGCTAAGTAATCGTCACGGACTTATTTAATTCAGTTAGCCTGAACATAAACATCCTTTCCAAAACCTAAATCAAATGTTAGGTTACCCATTGTTGTAATACATTACCTTTACCTTAGCATTTGGGGAGGCAGAATCCGCAAATAATGCTAATATAGTTGTACCTCGAAACTCCCATTGTTGGAACTTAGAACCCCATTGTTTGTTCCGTCGTCGTCGAGGATCTAGGCAAGGCACGCACAGGGAGACAAAAGGGTGGGTGTTGGATGTTGCATGTGGATCTCCCGTAGTACCTAGGTACTGTACATAAGGCAGCGTAAATCTCAAGAAGACCGAAGACCTAACCGTAAATTAAATATGCACATGCAAATAACCGTCAACATGGGTTTGTGAGAGATGATGGTGATGACTATTATTATTATTATATTACTGCATTTCATCTCCGACTTCCTTTTAGTTTCTGCATGATTTTTCACTAAGATATTGACATTGTTCTTTTGTGTTCAGTCTTCAAGAGAATTTTTTTCTCATTTGAAGAAGCTGTTTACATGGAGTTATGTTCTATTCGCCTTTCCACACTACAGTTCACGTTTTGTGCATAAAAATTAGAAATCACACGACAATGGCACACCCATGACTCTCAAATTTAATCTAAATAGGATGTTTAATTCTGTATATTTTCTATAAAGGATTTTTGCAAACATTCTTAGCGGCAATTTTGGTCAAAAAATTAATTAATTCAAATAAAATAGCGTATTTTATTTGGGTGTCATTTTACATTGCACCGACAGCCTTATTCTCGCAACGAAATTGTCACGTTACCAATTTACTCTTTGGCATGTATTGCACGGTAGTTGCATCTGAATCGGAATCCCTCGTATTTCGTATTATTATTCATTGGGTTGGCTTTAGCTTTGGAAGTACAGTTAGTTGGTTAACACGACTAAATTAATTCATCTTTCCTGTCAGTTGTGTGTCGAAGCCCTGTACACGATTTTCTGCATGCTGAGAAAATCCCTCTGCCTCTACCAATGCCAATAAACAAATGGACTAATTCAGAGTTGAATCTTCGATCGAGATAAATCTTAATCTTAATCTAGACTTATGCTAAGATTAGTTTAAGCAAGGATTTTACAGTTCTGAGTTATGAAAGATTTGGGGAAACATAAAT
>JAQFYT010002653.1:0-12337 GCA_034694925.1 Ceratophysella denticulata
CAACAAAGTAAATGCAGTACGATGTAGTGATTAGTTCTGAAAACAACTTCGCTTAAGCGGGGGGTATTCACTAGTATGTTAATAACCGGCAGCTTGCCGGTCTACTTAATCCTGCTCCTTCGAGTGTCGAGACGGCCTTGCATTTGAGAGTGAAGTTTCCTACTGACTGGAACTGGACTGAAGCCGTAATATCTCTCGTCAGCTGATTTCATTATTAGAGCAAATATTGACCAATTTTCCAAAGATGTCGAACAAGTTGGCCATTGTCACTGGGGCTAATAAAGGGATCGGGCTCGCTGTGGTCAAGGCCTTGGCCAAGGAATTTGATGGTATCATCTATTTGACCGCTCGTAACGAAGAACTCGGTAAAAAGGCCGTCGAGGAATGTCAGCAAGTAAGTTCCATTGAAATTACTATTTAGGCGTTTACATTATGGATTTAGAAGTGCACATTGTCAATTGTGCTTTTACACACAAAACCTTATATTCTTTTAATTTTCAGTTGGGAATTAACCCCAAGTTCCATCAACTCGACATTGACAATGAAGCGAGCATTGCGACATTCAGGGAATTCCTTTTGGATAACTTCAGTCACGGAATTGATATCCTCATTAACAATGCTGGTATGGCATTTAAGCATGATTCCACTGAGCCTTTTGGAAATCAGGCCGAAGTAACGACTCGGGTCAATTTTTTTGGAACTCATAACGTGTGTCAGGCGTTGTTTCCGCTTCTCAATGATCATGCTCGTGTGGTCAATGTGTCCAGCTCGCTTGGTACGGTTATTTAAAATTTACAACAAATGTAAAATCATAAGTAAGTAGGTAGCAATTTATAATAATATATCATTTGAATTTTAACAGGTTATTCCGGGCTTGTCAAGAATCTTGAGCTCAAGAAGAAATTGACTGATCCGCAACTCGAGTACAAGGAGCTCATCAGCCTCGTTCAAAATTTTGTGGAGTGAGTGAAAAATTGTATTTTGACCAAAAGGGTCTTATGGGAGAATCAATATTTTTCTGGCCTAATTACTAAAACAAGTTTTGGCCTAAACTTTTTGACAAGTTTTGACCTAAATAAACGGCGTTTTCAGGTTAATCATTGTTTTTTTTAAATTAGTTACGTGATTTATGCTAAGAAAAGTTAGATTAAGTGTATTCAGATTAGGTTATGTTTAATAGCCGAATACAGATGAAAACATCGTTTATTTAGGTCGAAACTTGTCAAAAAGTTTAGGCCAAAACCGGTTTTAATTAGGCCACTTAAATTGACAACCCTTATGGGATAATCCCTCTGTCGTAATAATACCTTATTCAAATATCAAAATATTCCATTAGATTGGCCAAGGAAGGGAAACATGAAGAAAATGGCTGGCCCAACTCCGCCTACCAGGTTTCAAAAATTGCAGTTTCGGCTATGACTCGTATCCAACAACGGGAATTTACGTTGGGATTTCCGGACCTTGATCTCGTCGCAAACCACGTTCATCCGGGTTACGTTGACACTGACATGACGAGTCACAAAGGACCTATGACTGTTGAGAAAGGAGCTGAGGCCATCGTCTGGGCCGCTCTTCTTCCGCCAAACGTGGAGAAACCACGAGGGGACTACATTTGGCATGACAAACAAATTCTGGACTGGGTCAATGGACCGCTACCGGCCATGTACTAAACTAGAACAAACCTGGTTGGTGGTGGTGGACAAATATGAAAAACATGCAATATTTAATTTTGAAATGTAAACTACCACAAAATTCTGGTTTCACTTATTCCTTCCTTACCTATATATGATGCGGAATTTTTGCATATTTTGACGACAAATAAAAATATGATTTATTGAGTACCCTGGTTATTGATCAGAATATGATTTTCATCGAATGGGTATTTAAAACAATTAAATCTAAATTACGAAGAAACTCATAATGCGATAGGTTAACGTATTACGATACATAAACGTTAGCAGCGCGTCTTTCTGCCACCGCACCGGAAAGTTCCACAAAGGTCACAAGTAGCTAGAACGTAACATGTTATGTTAATCCATAACCCGCATGATCAGAAACGACACTCTGGAACATTCAAACCGAAGTTGCAAGTCATTGTAAATAACTTACACAGCTAAGCACAATGCCAGTTAACAATCTACATTTATCATTTCTGTTTTTGCTGATAAAGAGCAGTATGAATCATTACATACCTAACGTAGCTCAATCTAAAGTAGTATTGAGCTAATTCGTTCTGGATGCCGATGATGATGCTACACAGCACAAGGTCAAATCGTTTTTTGTTAACTTTTACGTGGTGAGACCTTGAGTTTCATTCAAGTTTGAATTATGTATTGTCTGAACCCCGGCTCCGGCGAACCCGTCCTGTATAGAGAAACCGCTTAGGCATTCCACGCGTGGAGTTGTGACTTATTTGTGCACCCAGCAAAAACTCAATAAATAGATTTTACCGGCCCGTCATTCTTTCAGTTCCAGAATAAGCTTTCAGCTGGAAGACTGTGTATTTTCACTCTTGAGCTAAGAAATTTATTTTTTCGAATATGTCGACGAAATTGGCTATTGTCACTGGGTCTAACAAGGGTATCGGACTGGCTGTGGTCAAGGCTCTGGCCAAGGAATTTGATGGGACAATCTACTTGACCGCTCGTAACGAAGAACTCGGAAAGAAGGCTGTTGAAGAATGTGAACAGGTAAGTCACCTTAAATTTAAAACTATGACTTTTGACTAAGTTCATTTTCAACTTGTATTTAAATTTTATATGATATTTTTCATAATTTTTAGTTGGGAATTCACCCCAAGTTCCACCAATTGGACATCGACAATGAGGCGAGCATCGTGACGTTCAAGGAATATCTTTTGGACAATTATCCTGAAGGAATTGACATTCTCGTCAACAACGCTGGGATGGCATTTAAGGGTGATGCCACAGAACCTTTTGGATTTCAAGCTGAAGAAACAGTTCGGGTCAACTTTCTCGGAACTCTGAATGTGTGCCAGGAACTGTTTCCGCTTCTCAAGGATCATGCTCGTGTTGTCAATGTTTCCAGTTCTGCCGGTAAAGGCGCATATGAAAATTTAGTATTTAACGTTTAATTTAATTTAAAGAGAGATGACACTATGAAAGTACAATCCTAATGCAAATATCTAATTCTGGTAAAATTAGGTTATTTGGGACGTATCAAGAGCCCTGAGCTGAAGAAACAATTGGCGGACCCACAACTCATGTACAAAGAGCTCATCAGTGTCATTCGCAATTTTGTGGAGTGAGTGAACTTGACTAATCTTTAATCGTTACTGAAAGCCTCGAATTAATATTTCTTAAAATTGGATTCTAATTGTAAATTCATGAATATTTGGAACTGTGGCATAGATTGGCTAAACAAGGTAAACACGAAGAGGCTGGATGGCCGAATTCCGCCTACATGGCGTCCAAAATTGGAGTGTCGGCCATGAGTCGAATCCAACACCGTGAATTTTCCGAACGGTTTGCGGACAGAGACCTCGTCGTTAACCACGTCCATCCAGGTTATATTTCGACCGACATGTCAAGTCACAAGGGACCACTTCCAGTGGAATACGGTGCTGAGGCCATCGTCTGGGCCGCTCTCCTTCCTCCAAACGTGGAGAAACCACGTGGGGACTACATTTGGCATGACAAACAAATTGTGGACTGGGTCAATGGACCTCTTCCAAGCAATTTCTAAAATACTAAAATCAATGGAAAAATATAAATGTAAACCGTACAATTAGCAATATAGCAACTGAATTCTCATTTCACTTTCGTTTCGTTTACTGCAAATGCCGTTATTAGTTATTAGTAAAGTAAATGATGGTATTATTTGAATGTAAATAAAGAAACAATTGGATCTCTTACTGAAATTATTTGGGGTATTAAATCGTTTTAGCCTAATTCACTGCTTTTCTTAATTCGCTTACATAGAGAATTGATCTATGCAGTCTTGGAATTAGGAATCTTAAATATAACCACGTAGGAGGAAGCTGCGTGCATGTATGGGTGCGTGCGTGGTGCCTGCGTGGTGCGTGCGGCCCGGTATCGGTGTGATTGGTCAATTCTTGGAATTCAAATTTTTTTGATATTTTAAAGAATTTTCAAAAAGTAAACAAACAGTAAACAACTACAGGGCGACAACGCGACGGGCCATGGTTGCCATGGCCACGCAGGCTAGTATGAAATATCGACTTATCTAATGATTCAAAATACATATTCCTTAAGACATCTGTTACATAAAGTATTTCAAAGACTTAATTAACGTAGTATATTGGTATAAATAATGCGAAGATAAGGTTCTCATCTTCAGAATGGACTGTAAGGCGGTCTTCAACAATGCATGAAACCCCGGTTTGCTAATTTCTCTGCTTCTTTGTATGTATTAAATTTAAGCTACAAAAATAAAGGCTTCAGAGAAACAAAAAATTCAGAGAAGTCTTATTTTAAACCCGCTTCGTTTCTGGTATTGAATTTAGAAATAACAGCATCATGTCTACCAAGGCCAAGGTAGCAGTGGTCACTGGAGCCAACAAAGGCATCGGACTAGCTGTGGTCAAAGCTCTTTGTCAGCAATTCGAAGGAACTGTGTATTTGACGTCAAGAAATGCGGAACTAGGTCAAAAGGCTGTGAAAGATTTGCAAAAGGTAAAATTCTATATTCCAGTGATTAGTGTAGTCATGTAAGGTTTTATTCTCTATAATGTCGGTAATTTAATTGGAAAATTTTGTTGAATTAGTTGGGACTAACCCCGGAGTTTCATCAACTTGATGTCGACAATGAAGAAAGTATTGTTCAGTTTAAAGAATATTTGGTGAAGAAATACGGCAACGAAGCGATTGACGTATTGGTAAACAATGCCGGTATAAGTACTTCTACTGCTTCGATTGGGTTGGACAACTTTAGTGAGCAAGCTGAAGAAATCATTCGGGTTAACCTCTATGGTACCCTTCATGTTTGCAGGGAATTGTTTCCACTCCTGAAGGCCCATGCCAGAGTGGTCAATGTATCGAGCATGCGAGGTATTAATTTTGAATTATTTTTTATAAAAGATAATGCTATATTTTATGTCACAAGTTATTTTAAAAGACTTTAAAAATTCAAAATGCCATGTTTCAATTTTGATTACCTAATTTTGATTCAGGATACTTAGGAAATGTGCATGGACAAGAACCGGCAGCCACTGAATTGCGTAAAAAGCTTGCAGATGAACAACTAACGCTCGAAAACCTGTTGAAAATTTTCCGGTCGTATATCGAGTAAGTGAAGTAAAGCATATGTCTTGAATAGACCGTCATGGAATGTAGCAAAGTCCTTAAAATATTTTTTTAAATGTTCACAGGGTAGCAAAATTAGGAACACATGTTGAGAATGGCTGGCAACAATCTTCATATTCCGTTTCCAAAGTGGCCGTGTCAGCTTTGACCCGAATTCAACAGCGGGAGTTTAATGAGCTGCATTCCGAAAAAGACCTTGTCATCAACCACATTCATCCAGGATATGTCGGCACAGACATGACCCAGTATAAGGGTCCTTTGAGTCCTGAAGAAGGCTCTGTGGCCATTGTCTGGGCCGCACTCCTGCCGCCCAATGTCCAGAAACCGCGAGGGGACTTCATATGGCACGATAAACAAATTGTGGATTGGGTTAATGGACCGCTTCCGGATGATGTGTAATTATTCATATGTTGACGCCATCTTGGCATTTGGCTCGTTCCGAGCCGACTTGAACTTAATATTAGCTAATAAAATTACCTAATTATTCTTTATACATTGATTTCATTTTATATTTATTTCTGTATGTAAAATTTTTAAATTTTTGAATGCTCTGCACATTTTTCGATAAGATTTTCATCGCACTACGATTTTGCTGCAAATTTTAAGAAAAAAGACCCATACACATACAAAATACAAACATGTACGTTCAGCCGCCATAGATAATCCCATAAGACCTTTGTGGTCTAAAATGTAATTCTTATGGGTCTCAGATTGGTAACTCAGACTTGAATCCTGAGGAATTATTCCGTGCAAATGTCACTTGATCACTTTCAGCTTGCATAATATATGTACAATTAATTAGGTAATGATTTAATCTTAACCTGACATGGTGCATTGCATATTATTGTGATGATAACGATCCAGTTTTTTTATAAGATAATCCACGCGCTCGTATAACTTTAGCATGAACTCGATTTGAAGGCTAACGAGTTTTAATCTACAACAGCTAGACAACAGTGACATAATAAATTCCAACCTGGATAACAAAATATATCCCTGATATTAATGGCTTGGCATCATCGGAACTCAAAACATACAATGTTGCACTTAGTGCCACAGTGTTCCACGTAAATTCTTGGACCAAAGACCATTGATTTATCTGTCTAACAGTGTTTGAGGCTTTTATTTTCGTGCATAATTTAATATTCAACCTATTAAATGAATTTTGTTTCCAATTACGAATATTTACTTTATTTTGCTCTTATTGCATTTACAACATTATTGTATTTGCGACATGGACGACGGCCTAAAAACTATCCGCCAGGTAAGTTTATTAAAATAGCTTTAAAATTAATCGGTGGTTTGGGTTCAAAGTTCAAATATTATTTCGGTTTTCCAAAGTCGAATCCAAGAGAAAATACTGTTTAAAGCACGTACTTCACAGGTCCATTTCAATTACCACTAATTGGTAATGTGCTCTCGATTGGTAACCAAGTTCATGTGGCATTCACACGTTTCGCAAAAGAATACGGGCCAATTTTCAGCATTAAATTTCCGGGCGAAGAGTAATTAAAATTTAATACATATTAAGTCAATCTTGCAAGTAAACGTCGAAGTTAACAAATTATAAACTTAACTTTAGTTGTGTTGTTTTACACGGAGCGAGTCACATTAAGGAGGCCTTTAATCATCCTGGTATAACTGGGAGACCTTGTAAAGAAGCTGCTGAGGTGTTTCTAAGTGGCGGCAGACAGGGTACGTGTACGTGTTTCTTGGGTATCTCGTCGTAACGTATACTAGTCAATCGTTCAAAAATGTTACTACTGTATTGTATTTAAGGAATTGTCCTGGCCGTTGGGAAAAACTGGAATGAACAACGAAAATTTGCAATTCGTCAATTACGTGAATTTGGTTTTGGAAAAAAGAGCATGGAAAGTTTAATTCTGGATGAAGCCAATGAATTAGTAGAATGGATCAAGAAGCAAAACGGCCAACCCATTGCTTTAAAACGTCGATTAGGTCTGTCCGGCATCAATACCCTTTGGACAATGTTGTGCGGAAAGCGATACAGCCATGATGACCCCAAAGTTGTTGGAATTCTGGATCAACTAGAAACGTCTGTTTTCCATAGCTGAATGCTGTTTTCAATCGATTCTGTATAGAGCACACTTTTGTTTTAATTGGAAACTAAAATGTATGCTGACAATTTCAGGACAGCTGAAGCTATACTTTCCATGAATCTGAAAAGTGTGGTACTTTTTTGCCTTCCAAATATTGCCAAATTTTTTCCAAATTGGAGCGGTTGGAATTATTTACTTGAAACCATGGCTCCGCGACATAGGTTATTCGAGGAAACCATTCAGGAACACCAACGAACTCTACCTGATGGTCATTCTCGTGACTTCATTGACGTGTATTTGCAGGAAGTTAAGAAAACGGAGGACACTAGTTCAATTTTTCATAAATCAACTGGAGGTATTTGGCACAAATCCTTTCTTTTATCATGGTATTTCTTAGGGTAGATTTACAGATACATAATTCTTTGTTTTATGTTTAACATCTCCAGAAAGTGCACTTCGATCTTTAATGGCCGACTTTTTCCTTGCTGGCTCGGACACTACTACGTCGACAATGGATTGGGCAATTTTATATTTGATCCATTACCAGGACGTTCAGAAAAAGCTTCAGAATGAAATTGAGCTAGTAACAGGCAACACACGATTGCCAAGTTTACCGGATAGAAGCAAGTAAGAAAATTTAAAAAAAGACTTTTGCTAAGCTTGGGACCGGAAGGCTTAATTGGGGTTGAATCTTGCAATTATTTTCCGGCGAGTTTTAACGCTTGCACATCAAAACTGCAAACAGACAGCCAGCATAAGACCCGTCTGGTCTAAAATACTGTAATGGGCAACCTATTCACTTCACAGCATGCCATACGCCGAAGCCTTCATAATGGAAGTACTCCGATTTTCATCGATTCTATCCTTCGGCGTTCCACACTGCGCCGAATTGGACGTTCAGCTAAGCAGCGGTTATTTGATTCCAAAAGGTACTTCAGTCTACTCCAGTCTATACGCAACTCACCATGACCCCTTAGTATGGGGAGATCCGGAAAATTTTCGACCGGAACGCTTCCTAAGTCCAGATGGGTTAAAGGTTGAAAAACATGAATCCTGGATTCCATTTTCGACTGGTCGTCGACAATGTCCCGGAGAAACGCTGGCTCGTGACCAGTTGTTTCTCATACTTACAACTTTAGCCCAGACCTTTAGAATTGTTTGTGAACCTGGGAAACCATTACCCACGCTCGATATTGTATTCGGAAAGGTCACACTGCAACCGCATCCCTATCTTGTTGTTATGAAGGAAAGAGTATAGAATTATTTATTGTGTTTGCCTGTTTGCAATCGCAATGGATAATGTATAATTAGATGTAATTGCTTTTTAATTAACAAATATAAATAAATTATTTGCATAGCATTTGTGTTCTTCTTGTGTCACAATCGTTGTTTTAATTCCTTTTATTGGTTAATCTAAATATAGCGTTATATCCAATCGAGTTCACAAACGCCTTCCACCGTAAGTGTCATCGGCTACACCTTATTTGAAGGAATACGAATATTTTGACGAATTCGGAAAATGCCAGAAAATTCGTGTTTTTCAAAAAGAGGAGGGCTCAAAAATCTCAAGCTAACTAATTCGTTCTGTGGGATTTCCCAAAATTCGCACATATACCAATTCATAATAAATTCCAGTTTAAATGCTAGGTACTGTAAAATATTTTATGGCTTGTCATTGTAGAAGCTTTCGCTGCAGTTTAGTATTGGTGGCAAGGAACTAGCGACTTGGAGGTATATATATTATGATGGATCTATGTTGATCCGCGCGTGCCAAGTGCGAAGAGCCATCAGGACACTCGCCCATTCAGGGTCATTTTGCTGGTGTAAAGGTAGTGGTTGACATTTGGCACACCATTTCCATTACTCATTCAGTCTTTAATTCAATAATTGTAGCTATTAGTAAACACGCGAGCTGGTTTGCCAGATACAATTTCAGATCAGCTAGTACATTGTACGTACAGGAATAACATGATACGTACATAGGTACGTTTTGCAAGTTATATAATTATCATGCAGAGCAAGGAGCAATTTTCACTGATTAACAAGCAACCCGATGACAGTTGTTTTGTGGGCGATGCAGTGTGCAGTGTGTATTTTCAGATAGTTACTTTCATATTGTCATGGAACAAAAAAACTCAAGATCGATTGTCCAGCCTGTGGTCTGGGGATATAAATACATTTCTCTAGTTTTTGATACTCGTCAGTTATATTTGAGCATTCGCGTGATACACTTGCTATGCTAGTTGGTACTTATTTTATTGGGAGCGAACAGTGAATCGCGTATTATCAAACGCTACCCACAGATAAACTGCTACAATTATTGTTTAGAATTTTTGACAATAATGGCGTCAGTTTCAGATTTGACAGCGTACTTAGTGTACCTTGTTCTTTTCACAGTGGCACTGTACTTCGCTCTACCAAATGGACGAAAACGAAAAAATTATCCGCCTGGTAAAAATAATTCCAAGGAGTTTTACTGCTGCAGTTGTACAGTTGTCGAAATCAACATAATACGCTGACCTAACCAGTTGAATGAGGTTTTAATTTAATTCAATTATTCCAGGTCCACTTGGCATACCAATACTTGGTAACATACTGTCAATTGGAAATGAGATGCACCTGTCATTAGATCGCTACGCGAAACAATATGGATCGATTTTTAGCCTAAAACTGGCAAGCGAAAAGTAATCAAAAACAACTTTTTCATGTTCTAAACTACTATGTACATTATTAATGCTTATTTATGTAATGTAATGTATATTTTTGTATATAAATTTAATATTAGTGCGGTGGTGTTACATGGAATCGATATAATTAAGGAAGCCTTCAATCACCCTAATTTAATGGGAAGACCTGACAAGGAGGCCGGTAGACTTTTCTTAACTGGTGGCTTTGATGGTACGTCAATGGCACAAAAATATTAACTTGAACAACTGAGATGCTATTCCAAACCTTTTGAACGCGTTTGATGGTTCCAACGATATTAAAATCTAGCAAAGGCCGATGTACCCGAACAAACAAAAAACTGTAGGAATTCACCGATTATGAGCTTATATAATCCTCCGATTTATCGGCTGACTGATTATGAGACTTAGTGGTCGAACAATCGAGAAAACGCCAATTAATCGACAAAATAAAAAACGCTAATTAACCCTACAATCGACAAAATCAATAAAGGCATTGGTGCATCTCTCTAACCGAGTTATAATTGGAGCTAATTTCCTTTCTATATCCAGGAATTATCATGAACGAAGGTAAACGCTGGAGCGATCAACGAAGATTTTCAATTCGTCAACTCCGTGAATTCGGTTTAGGGAAGAAGAGTTTGGAAGGGTTAATTATGGAAGAAGTCATGGAATTAGTTGAATGGATCAAGAAGAAAAACGGAGAGCCCGTTGCATTAAAACGACGATTAAGCTTGGCAAGCGTCAATGCCCTCTGGGCCATTTTGAGCGGAAAACGATACAATCACGATGACCCCAAGATCGTTGGAATACTGGATCAATTGGAAACGTGTGTTAATTTAATGCCTTTCGTTTACCTTCGTATGTTTTAAATATTTCACTGCTTATTTCGTGTTTCAGGACTGCTGAAGCCGTTCTATCAGGAGATATAAAAGGTCTATTGAGATTCTTTTACCCAGGAATCGCAAAGTTATTTCCAAATTGGAGTCGTTGGAATTTCTTGCTAGACACCATTGCTCCTCGACATAAACTATTCGCAGAAACTGTTCAGGAACATAAGGAAACCCTGCCTGATGGAAATCCTCGAGATTTCATTGATGCTTATTTGCAGGAAGTTAAGAAAACAGAAGATACAAGCTCAAGTTTTCATAAATCCGTTGGAGGTTAATTATATTTGCTAATCCTGGAAATATGACTGATTTAAGAAAGTCGCATGTTTTCAACCAGAAGGGTCTATTAGGATTGCCGTTGTCTGTCTGTCGACGGTTTCTTATCGCCAGCCGGCTGCATGTAGCCTGACAACTCGCAGCACAATAGTTGCGCGATTAAAGTGTTATGGTGCGTCTATTCTTAAAAATAGTCAGTATGGACTTTCTGATTTCTAGAGTATTATCTTTGTTATGTGTTTAGAAAGTGCACTTCGATCTGTCATGGCGGACTTTTTCCTTGCCGGCTCAGATACAACAACAAGTACTATGAATTGGTCAGTACTGTATTTAATCCATAAGCCGGACATACAAACCAAACTTCAGGAAGAAATTGAAAGAGTTATTGGAAGATCAAGATTGCCCAGTTTAACGGATAGGAACAGGTAATTCAGAAATTTTATGACTCAATTACTTGAAAAATGCTAATTTTTAAATCATTCGTAGTTTACCATACATGGAAGCTTTCCTGATGGAAATCTTCAGAATGTCCAGTATCCTGTCATTCGGTGTACCACATTCCGCTACCGCAGATACACAACTGAGTAACGGTTACATTATTCCGAAGAATACCACAGTGTATTCCAGCCTCTACTCCACACATCATGACCCCAAAGTATGGGGTGATCCTGAAAATTTTCGTCCGGAACGATTCTTAAGTCCAGACGGGTCAAAGGTCCAGAAACATGAGTCACTCATTCCATTTTCAACTGGAAAACGACAATGTCCTGGTGAAGTTCTTGCTCGTGACCAGCTATTTCTGTTTATGACAACGTTAGTGCAAACTTTTACAATTTGCAACGAAGATGGAAAACCTTTACCTTCATTAGAAATTGTTTGCGGAAAGACCACGCTCGAACCGCCTCCTTATCTGGTGGTTATGAAGGAACGAGATTAATTAATAATAACCTGTAAATATTCGTTAAATCAACGCAAATTTAAAATTCAATGTTAATGATTATCTTCGAGAAGTTGCAGTTTGCAGTTACAAGTTACAATATACAAAATTTCTATTATAATTTGAGTATAAATCGACACTCCCTTCTTCGACACGGATCTTGGAAGAATTCGAGAAGCTTGACTGGCTCCTGGCTGCGGAACGT
>JAQFYT010002654.1:0-12337 GCA_034694925.1 Ceratophysella denticulata
ACTAGGAACTACTACTGTGGGCGAGTGCTTGCTTACGGTTGACAACATTACGCGACAACGCGACGGGCCATGGTTGCCATGACTTCTCTTGCTAGTGGGATATATGCTGTTAAAAAATTTCCAAAATCCCCATGCCCAAGTGCACATAGATTTAACTTTATTTCACACCAATTATGCTAATTTTAGTGTATGCACGCTTTGAGTCTGGCTCTCAAATCTCAAGAACCATTGACTTTTGAACTTGAATTCATTTTGGCAATTGGCACCGATGATTGTACATATACAAGCCATGGCTTATGTTATTCATTATACATACATAACAATACATAAGATCTTATAATGATGTTGCCTTGATGCAGTAGTGCATTGTATATAGCAGCCGAGACAATGACAATGTACTCGAGAAAGATTCGTCAAAAACCAGTTTTCGTGAAGAAGATTTTTAATAATATGCAGTATAGCTACCCGTTCGCGTTCATGAAAAATGCTCAATGCCCACGTACAAAATAAGTAGAATATGTTTTCAAGTTCACAATTTAATCAATTGTGAATAAACAGCTGGGGAAGAAGGATTCAAGTTTATTGACAATTATCTGTCGGTGTATTCTCTTGATTCTGTTCATTTTTAATTCGTGTTAGTGAAGCTAATTAATAAATATGGCTACACTGTGTACACAAATCATAACAATAATCATAGTTACCCTCCTGATCACTTCATATTTCTTGGAAATGATCAATGCGGCTGGGTTGAATGTCAAAAAGAATTTAGTTTTGGGCCCTGAAATCCGTGTCATGCAAGGACGACTCCGGCCCAAAGTTCTTACAGCCAGGAATAATGGGAAGTTTTATGGTTTTCTTGGGATTCCTTATGGAACACCGCCTGAACAGAATCTGAGGTTTTTGGTGAGACATATTGCTCGAAATCGATGTCACAATTTAATTTGACATTTTATGTGTACATTAGTCTACGCCTGTACAGATATTAGCATTTGACTAATTAGCTAATTTTATTTTATTTATTTTGTTAGCCTCCATCCGTGGGTTCTCCATGGGAAGGAGTCCTAGACGCGACTGAGTATGGAAACAAGTGCATTCAATACGATGTTCCGTCTAAAAAAGTTATTGGATCCGAGGATTGTCTCTACTTGAATGTTTTCACGCCGAAGGTTAGTTTGGTTTCATAGACACAAATGTGTGGAGTTAAAGTGTATTCTTGCTGATTTTCAAAAAATGCCTTAACTCAAAGGCATATTTTAATTGGTGGCATTTTTCGATGCCATGAAAAAAAGAATATCCCATGAAAAGAAGACTTTTGCAATAGGAAATGGAATGCTGCATTAAGTAAAATTGGTTTATAATTCCAAAAGGTTAGGTTAGTTGTTGGTCATTTGGGTATTTCAAAAACCTAACCTAACCTGGAGAACGGATCAATCTCGTGCGCCAACGTTTCAACCTAACCTAAACTGACCAAAATCAAATTTACTGCCATGCAGAGTTATTGCACAAGTCTTCTTTTTATGGCAGATTCTATTTTCTCATGGCACGTTTATATATTTCCCTATTTTAATTCCCTTAATTTTTACACAATATTTAGCTCCCAGTACCACAGAACGAGAGTACTAATAGTAATAACAATAAGAAACGGGATGATCAAGATGAAGAAGAAACCCCACTTTATCCTGTTATGGTGTTCATACATCCGGGTCTGTTCATGTCCGGATCAGGAGCCGCTTATGATCCCAAATACTTTATGGATGAAAAGGTGGTCATTGTGACGCTCAACTATCGTCTTGGATCATTCGGTAATCTGGAAATAACTATAGCATTTTATTATTGACTTAGACAGTTCATTATTATAACCTTTATGCTATATTATAGGCTTTCTGAACAGTGGAGATGAAGCTGCAATGGGTAATATGGGTCTCAAGGATCAAGTAATGGCCTTGGAATGGGTCAAGGAAAATATTCATAACTTTAACGGAGATCGAGACTATGTGACCATTTTTGGTGAAAATGCGGGTGGTAATAAGAATATTCATATCATAAATGTTCATTAACCGCACACTCTGCAACTTATTAGGCACTAAAGAGATTTTTCGTTTCAGGAGCCTCCGTGCACCTTCACATGCTGTCTCCCATGAGCAAAGGTAATTATAGTTTTAGTTTATGATACGATTGTATTACCATGTTTAATATACAATTTCTTATTCTAATTTGATTTAATTAGGTTTATTTCACAGAGGAATCAGTCAAAGCGGGACAGCTTTATGTAAGATTTATATGACTAGTTTTGAGTTTTTGTAGTATAATTCGAATAACTTATTCATCATTATTTATAAAACATCACTATGGATTGTATTTAGGTCCATGGGCCTTCACACGTGAACCCAAGAAACAAGCCAAGAGACTCGCTGCCATGATGAACTGTCCCACCAATGATATGCAAGAAATGGTATTTTGTCTCAAAGATAAGAATGCCACCGAATTGACTGAAAAACATGCACAATTTTTTGTAAGTTTTTATTCTTGTTATTATTTTTATTTTAAAGAGTTCTTCCGAATACGCCTAACTGATATTTTTAGGGTGGTATTTTTCGATGTTATGAAAAAATAGAATATGCCATAAAAAAGAAAACTTCTGCAATAAGAAATGGAATGCTGGAATAAGTAAAATTGGTCAATAATTCCAAAAAGGTTAGGTTAGTTGTTGGTCATTTGGGTATTTCAAAATCTAACCTAACCTTTAGAGCGGATCAATCTCATCCGCTAACGTTTTAACCTAACCTAACCTCACTAAAATCAAATTTACTGCCATGCAGACTTATTGCAAAAGTCTTCTTTTTCATGGCAGATTCTATTTTCTCCTGGCACGTTTATATATTTCCCCATGTTAATCATGCATAAGACATGACGCATGACTTATTTGACCGATCCTACTTTGGTAGATTACTCTCAAGAAGGATTCTTGTACCTGCAGCTAACACTTGATAAATTTCTCACGAAAGCCATGGCTTCTGGTTCGGCTGATGTTTCAAATTCCACATACCCAACTATTCAAATGCAAAGATTCCCATATCCGCCTTACATCAACGATCGGTTCCTGGTTGCCCTTCAGGGATGGCTACCCTTGATCTTCATGCTCAGTTTTATTTACCCCGCAATCAATATTACGAAAAGTATTGTACATGAAAAGGAAAAACGACTTAAGGTGAACGAGTCAAGCATAAAAATGCAAAAATAAAAGTTTTTTAATTAAACGCTCTAATCCCACAGGAAACGATGAAAATGATGGGATTGCCAAATTATTTACACTGGCTCGCTTGGTTCCTCAAAAGCTTCATTTTTCTCAGCATTTCTGCAGTTTTGATGATCATCATGATCAAGGTTAGCTTATATATTGAGAAAAATCTGGGCTTTCGTAATTCCAATGGAACTTAATTTTCGAAATTTCAATTTTTTTTAGATCAAATGGTTTGACAATGGAGAGTTAGGCGTAATCACATATGGCGGTGCATCACTCTTATTTGTTTTCATCATTGTGTATATTATATCTGTAATAAGTTTGGCGTTCCTAATTTCCACATTTTTCTCGACTGGTAAAATAATAAAAATTCATAAAATTTATTATATAATATGCTACAAATAATTAAATATGTATATCTCCCTCACTTACAGCAAATAGCGCCGCCACGGCTGCCGGTGTGATATTCTTTATGAGCTATTTTCCGTATTTATTTCTATCACCGCGTTACCAGCAACTCTCATTGTCTGCTAAATTGATGGCATCGTTACTTTCCAACACGGGAATGGCCTTTGGATGCCAAATGATTGCAATGTTTGAAGGAACTGCAGCTGGAATTCAATGGAGTACACTCAATTCGGGTTCTTCACCTGATGATCATATGAGTATACTGAATTCAATCGTCATGTTAATCCTGGATTCCGTCCTTTATCTCACACTCACGTGGTACATTGATGCCGTAAGGCCAGGTGAATTGGGAACACGATTACCCTGGAGTTTCCCATTTACGGTAATGTCAAATAATATATGTATGCTGACCAAAAAAATCAAAATATTGATTTGTGTATTTTGATTTTTCAAAGAAATCTTACTGGCTTGGAAGCGAATTTTCTGGGCCGCTAGCAAAAGGCGTTGAAACTGAGTCTACAACTATTCTTACCGCGGATTTTGAATCTATGGATTCTAGAAGCATGAGAAAAGGAATCCGAATACAAAATTTGACTAAAATATTCAACGGCAAAACTGCTGTGCGGTCAATCACCCTAGATATGTATGAAGGTCAAATTACGGCACTGCTTGGACATAATGGAGCCGGGAAGACAACGACCATGTCAATGCTGACAGGTATATTGTTGTTGCAGATACAATTTGGTGCGTGTTATTAAATTTTACGATTTTTATTTATTTGTTTTAGGCCTCATTGAACCAACTTCTGGGACTGCTCTAGTGAATGATTTCGATATTCGACAAGAAATGATGATGGTTCGCGGAAGTCTTGGGCTTTGTCCTCAACATGATGTGCTTTGGGATGAGCTAACTGTACAAGAACATCTGCAGTATTTTTGTGAAGTAAATAAACATTTAATGCGTGATTTAAGTTTGGACTCAACCGTCTTCTATCAATTTAATCTATTTAAATTCTACAATGTATATTGGGAAATACATAAACGTGCCATGAGGAAATAGAATCTGCCATGAAAAAGACGAATACTTGTGCAACAAGTCTGCATGGCCAGTAAATTTGATTTTAGTGAGGTTAGGTTAGGTTAAACCGTTAGCGGACGAGATTGATCCGTTCTACACGTTAGGTTAGATTTTTGAAATAACCAAATGACCAACAACTAACCTAACCTTTGGAATTATAGACCAATTTTACTTATTCCAGCCCTCCATTTCCTATTGCAAAAGTCTTCTTTTTTATGGCAGATTCTATTTTTTCATGGCATCGAAAAATGCCACCCTTATGAAAAATAGAATTACGTGTTGTGTAATTTACAGGATAATTAATTATAGAATATTTAACGGGAATAGCCGATAACGTAAAGTTTAGTGCTTAGTTAATTTTACTTTGTTAGTTTATATGTATATTCAGGTAATAATCGACATATTAGCAATTATTTTAATCCATTTACAATCTATTTGATAATGAATATTTTACGAAATGATTAATTTTCTGACTTTGCGGAAGGCTACTGGAGTGGGTTTGTTGTAATTTGCTAACCAATTTATTTAATTAAAATATGGATGTATTTATTTCATTTCACTTCACTAGTATGTAGGAACAGTACTATGTATTTGTTAGTGCTGCAATGTCGACTAATGAGATTTGGACAGCGCTCAGCGCTGCGATTTTGAGTGCTGCGATTATGATAGTACTGCAATTTTTAATGCTGAGATTAGGAGGGTGCTGCGATTTTGAACTTTCTGCGATTATAGACCCAACCTATATTACAGTATAGCATGTGAACTTCATTGGGACGCAAATATCTCAATAATGAATTAATCGAAATAAGAGCCAATACCTACGGGTCAAACTTTATAGGCCCCTCGTTGGAAATTGGAAACCTAAAGGCCTAGTTAATCTCACTTGTTATTCCAAATCCGTATTAAATGCTGTTGCACAAATGTGACAAAAGACAGTTTAGTTTAAAGAATTAAAATGAAATACGTACCTAACCAACCAAATACTAAATAACCAATGTGACACAATAGTTTCCGTATTACATTCCACAACTTCGATGAAGACAACGGAACTTGGTTTTTACCTACAACAAACAATTTATATAATAGAATTTAATGAATATTTCTGAGCAACGTCGAGGTAAAGATTATAAAATTCTGTATTTAGTCCTTTAGTAATTAGTCAGCATGGCATAATACTTTCATATTCTTGATTTTGATTCAATTGAAAGTTCTACCTATTAAAGTAGGTATCATTGAAATTGATATACGATCCCGGGGTCGCATGTACTCCTATGCCTCATTAGATTAACAGTAAATATTATGTTAAAAAGAAGTTCGCGATCCGGAATCACCCGCTATATTGCTACATCCGAACAATTGTCATAATGAATTCATAGAAATATTATAAACTCTGCTGTGTTTTGCTAGCGTCTTGAATAAAGACGCGTGTTTTCCAATGAAATAACCTGCCTTGTTTTCTCATGAATTCAACATCCAGCCACAGAGTATGATATCTCATGTCCGGAACGGTGATACACGATACAGCTTTAACATTGGGTGGCATGCATGCTTATTCTCAGGTATCAGGCTAAAGCTAACGCTACCGTTGTAGTTGGCCGTGGTTTGGCTTGGCTACAAGCTCAGGCCAAAGCTACTGCAGTCTGCAGTACTTTCAGTTCAGAGAAAAGCTAACGCTGAACCTGAAACTGAAGCCCCAAACCCGAAAAACCCGAAAGCTTCGAAGCTTTGGATGGATATGTGTCCGGGTTTCTCGGGGTTGCCTGGTATAGACACAAGGGCAGACTGGCTGGCTGGCTGGTTCTCTCCTTCCTTGGTGCATATCGATTTTTGCGAGGGGTAAAATCATCAAACCTTATTCTTTTCTCTGCTTTTTATTCCTATGTCCACGAACCAACCAACCAACCACTCATACTCAAACACGACATTGGAATTAGGACTCGAAAAGAACCGCAGTCACGATTTTTTGGAATTTGACTCAAATCCGAATTTCTGGACAGGACATTGGACATTCCATATTAGTCGGGTCTTGGACGCGGACACGAGGCGGTTGGGGTTCCAAGCTAATACAACCTGGATTATTCAGATTAAATAAATACCGTGATGCTTCCAAATTGGAATATTCGCATTTTGCAGGTAACATAGTAATAAACACTATACATATAATAATATACGCACATTTGATAATGTCATACCTAAGTCAAATACATACGTACAAATACAAGTAAAATTAACCAATTGAATATAGTCGATTAGAAGCGATTTGGACATGATTGCGATCAATGAGGACTTCTTAGGTTCCGAATCCGCATATTCGCTTTGAGATCCGAGTAATTTACACAAACAAGCACTATGTAAATGGTTGAATTTTAAATAATTCTTATAATCAATTAAATTTAAGGCTGTGCTCTGTGCTATCTGCTGTCTACCAAATCGCAAACATTTGCTAATTTGCTCTGCCATATATAGATATTTTAGGAGAACAACGGCTACCGATACACTGAATTAGGTTAAATCCATTCAATGTTTATATTCCTTACAAATTTAAAATGCTAATTTATCTGTAAGAAAATATAGTTTCCTCACAAAGCAGTAGTTCCGAATTCAAAACCAAACTACATTCAATTTCAAGCGAAATTTAGTGTTATCAAATCCCTCGATTGTGATTAAAGTTTCAAGTTTGAACCCCTTCGTGACTATACTATATATTTTTTGGCTTAATTTGAATTTGTCCTAGAGAAAATTGCCCAATAGATAACAGAAACTGTCCAATAGAACAACAGAATATTCCCAAAGCCAAAACGCGTTTTACTTAGAAAAAATTCTACGAACCTACTTCTATGTATCATAATAATAGTTCCACATACGCCGTGCACGATTAAGTTATGTTAATTTAAGTTGGGTTCGACTAGGCTAGGTTAGATTTTGCTATGGGGCAACATCAGATGCGTATTGGGCAGTTTTTGTCTTTTATTGGGCAATTTAAAATTAAATTGCAATTAAATTAAATGCGTTGAGTTTAATCGAGTCCGTTCAATTTTTCTTATCAAAACATTTATAACTGAATTCGATTCAGAGTCATCAGATTCGTAGGATCGATGAAGACATAATATCAAATCCGTAGTACAACGAATCAACAAAATACATTGAATTTAAAAAAAAATGTATTTGAGTTATTTAATTAAATGCAGTAAATGCTTAATTCAAAGCGTTCGCGAACTGATATCAGTTTAATTGTGTGCGATGGAGCCCATTCAATTCAATGTTTTTCTACTAATTGAATTAACAATATTTTATACGTAAAAAAGGTTTCAAATTTCCTTATAATATTTAACCAACCTAACCTAACTTTGAGTAATGTAAACACAGGGCTACTGAAAAGTAGGCTTTATGGCTATAGAATTCGAAATTCGAACTATGTATACTATTGGGCAAGTACAAAGTACTGGATACGAATTAGAATTTGCATGCTTTGTGTTGGGCAATTTTTGTATTTTTATTGGGCAAACATACTATGGGCCAAAAAGACAAGCATTTCCAAGCTTCAGTCGAACTAGGTGTATAATTAGAAAACTCATTTTTAATTCTTTTAATCCAATTTGTTAAATGACAGAGTACTAAGCATCTGCCGTGCGTAACGGTATGACATCGCTACCAAGCATAGCAATCGAATAAATTCAAATTCAAATCAATTCAAATGACCAATATTAACCCCCATTATTTGACATTTGCCTGTTTCTGGACTTCCAATTTTTTTAAATTAAATATATGAAAATTTACATCTATCCAAATGCTGACAACTTAACTTCAATGAACTACGCCATTGATTTTTGTGGATATGATATTGTCTATAAATTATTCAAAGTACTTTATGTACGTAATGTCTGTGCATACATAAGTAGCTACCTACTCGGGTATTTTCACACGAACATCCACGCCTACTTATATCTATCAATACCAAAGTTTCAATTTTGAATTCGCAAGTTACTACCTATGGGTCCGGTGGTCTATCTAAAACTTTTCGTGTGTTTTTTCGGAGTCCAAGCAGGTATTTAATTTCCACCAGGAATACAATAAGATACACAGACGGACACAAAAACGAAATAAAATAAACTCGTTGGCTGTTCTAGTTTACCGTTAAGTATTCTCGTGTATCTCTCTCCGCCGCATTACTCTATTATGCACTACTTAGCACGCAACTGGGGGTGTTATCAAGATCTCGGAGTCCGGCACTTTCTTAAAACCCCGGTTGGCGTTATTTGTATGGTATAAACATTAGGAATATAAGCTGTAGCTGTATATACAGGGTGACACGAAATGTTTTGAAACTCTTACTTAGGTCATACTTCCGAATGTCGTGCAAATTTTATAGCAGATCTAGTAGTGCAATAATTTTTGGATTTTTACTGCAAGCGGTCGCTGTACAGTGCAAGAGAGGGAAAGCGAGCGGCTAAGCGGCGACCGTGCTTCTTGCTCCCCACAGAGACAGCGCGGCGGAAGGTTGTGACATTTGAACGTTCCAGGTGGTGAAAGCTAGTTCTGAATGATTTACCCAGGTAGGACTATTTAAACAGCTGGAATAGCGGAAATTCCACCTTTTTCAGTGTTCTGCACAGTGCAGCGGTCGCTAGTTAGAAAAATCCAAATATTACTGCGCCATTAGATCCGCAATGAAATTTCTATAAATTTGGTATATCATATGTCATTGTACGATTTTCGAAAGTATAACCTAGAGGTGGGCTCAAACATTTCGTGTCACCCTGTACATAGTGCTTATAACCCCGGAATCCAAAAGCACTCCCGTGTAATTGTACGTCTGTTGAACCAGAAGCCACACCGGATGAGCTCAGAGAGCACTTTTTTAATATTTGATGAGAATAGAAAATAAAATACCGGTTGAGCCCATATATTTTTTCCGGAGTGAGTGTCCCTGGCCCTGTGTCCCTAGTCCCTATGTTATTCACTTATATGTAGGTAGGTACCTGGTAATATAATACACGTAGTCCCACCTGTTTCCTATTTTCAAGCCTTTCCCTTACCTGGGGTGCACCGTAGGTAAATCTATGTATTTAAATAATATAACGGTCAAGCTAGAAATCCATTTTGAGACATAGGACATTGGGCATGGGGTCTGGGGTCCAAGCATTTAATAATATGCTGCAAATTCTCAATATATGTTATAGTGGTAAGTGGGCGAGACGAATCGTTTTGAATAATTAATCAATATTGACAAGAGGATATTTTGATAGACCAAGCCAGGCTTTGGGTGTTCGTGATGGACGTTTGTTGATGTCCTGGATAGAATATGCTATGTATGGGTACAAATAAAATGCTTTTTTTAGATCAGGCTAATAGCGTTGTATATGTATTGTTTGACAAAAACTAAAATCGGGTATCGATCATCAATCCAGCACAGATCTAAAAGCTAAAATAACCTAAGATATCGGTTTTATTAACATTTGTATTTGTATGTATATGGATTCAACTTCAATCTGCGGAATTGTATTACAGGTTAAATTCAAACTTACCTACTGTAACTTACGCGTCTGTTCGTAAATGCTCGGAGGCTACTTCAAAACTCTAGTTGCAAAGTTGCAAATGCCATGTAGGATTTGAAAATATGCTGCCCGGAGCTTGTTGGTATGTATGGTTTAATGTTCGATATGCGAATGATGTACCAGTAGATCACGCACATGCTAAGTCTAATTTATTAGGTGTTTTATCATAGTTTTAAGACAGGTTTGGGTGTTTAACCTAACCTAACATGCCTTAACATATCTCTAGCAAAATGCAAAGTACATCGCCATACATTTCCAAGCTGTAATTATTGTTATTGTGATCTACACTGTATCATTTAGATCGTACAACCCAGTTTTGTGTATTATAGATCACACATGCAGACGAGTTTTCGAGAGCGTTTGGGCAGCTAAAATATCGCCAGAACAAAATATCGTGAGGGATTGTATTGTAATGACCAAAGTATCCCAGGGTAATTTTATCGTAGGATGAACACATTTTTTCCTAACCTAAATCGAAATAACAAAATATATTCGAGAATTTTGGTTTCATATACTTTAAAACTTTCAAATTTAGGATTGCGATACTAAAAATTTGCGATATTTTGGATTGTGATACAATAAATTTGCGATACTTTGTCGCTCTGCTCATCGTGATACATTTTTCGGCATATTTTGTCGGTATACCTTGCACAACTCTCGAGAAACTAAAATGCAGAGGAATTTAATTTTTAAACAGTTATTTTTCTCGTTTTTTCGTTGGCGTAAGGTCGAGTAGTACAAAACAAACTTAAATTTAACCGTTATTTTTTAAGACGCTGGAGTTCCTGTTATTCAAATTGCATGTCGTGCATGTAAATACTACATACAATACACGAATACCATGTAAAATGAAATATGTAACGCTAACTTGTTTTCCCGGTGTATTTTCTACAATACACACTCAACCCTTCTACATTCTACACGTACATGACATGACATAATGATTATTGCATTGAAGAGCAGGGGGAGAGATTCAGTTTTCACTTCCACTTTCATACACGAGTACAGATACACGTAAATACATGTTGACTTGGACTTGGAGACAATAAACCGGGAACAGAGCCCAAAACGGGCAACGGACAACAATGAGCCTGAGTTCATAAAAAATTCGGTTCCGCAGTTGTGTCATGAATGAGACGATGAGGGAGTCTCAATGAAAGCCCATCTGTCAATCCAATAATCCAGAGTCAGTTTTTTTTTTTAATTTCCGATTTTTTTTGTTCTATTATTCTGCCTTTTAAAGTTGTCCGGATCGGGAGTTTGGAGCTGTGGACGCCACCGTTCGAACTTGTGTATCAAAAATCAACTGGAAATTCAGAATAATTGTTATCGAAAAGATTTTCCGTGAAGGAATGGACAACACTGTGAGAGTTCATTGTTTTATATTTAAACAAAGGTAATTAAATTAATCTGTCCGACGTAAATGTAGATTTTATACGAAATTTCCCATTATTTTTACCCGAAACTTAATTTTTTCTATGAGTTTTACATTGTAGGTATAAGGGAAAAAGTTCGAATGTCGGATATTGGTGTCACATTATTGACGAGGACTACTCAAATGAACTGACGGAAGCACAATGGACTCAAAACATTAAGAGAATTTCAAAAAGCTTCAAATATAAAAAATCTTTGGGTTTGGATTAAGGAAGACCTGATTGGAAGACTATTGATTTTGTTGTTAGTCATTCCAGTTCATTAAAACAAGAGATCAATGGTCTT
Source organism: Ceratophysella denticulata (assembly GCA_034694925.1). Lineage (NCBI taxonomy): Eukaryota > Metazoa > Arthropoda > Collembola > Poduromorpha > Hypogastruridae > Ceratophysella > Ceratophysella denticulata. Next base: position 12,001 of record JAQFYT010002654.1, read on the forward strand.
TCTGCAGTACTTCCTTATGTAACACAGTCTCAAACCCTGCTGCTGGTAATACATCGTATCAAGATCAGATCAAGATTCCTTCGCTATTATATACTACATATTTACATTTCTGAACTCTAAAGTCAAGATTCGTCACATTTTAGAAGGTGTCGTCGTTAGTTAGTTAGTTAGTTAGTTAATTATCTATGTTGACACACGCTGACTTAAGCTGTACATGTTCACGGTGGCATTTTTCGATGCCATGAAAAGATATAATATGCATATGCCATAAAAAAGAAGACTTTTGCAATAGGAAATGGAATGCTGCAATAAGTAAAATTGGTCTATAATTCCAAAG
>JAQFYT010002655.1:0-12335 GCA_034694925.1 Ceratophysella denticulata
TATAGACCAATTTTACTTATTGCAGCATTCCATTTCCTATTGCAAAAGTCTTCTTTTTTATGGCATATTCTATTTTTACATGGCATCGAAAAATGCCACCCATAAAAATATACCTACCTATTTATTAGCACTTCAGCGCGGTAAGACAGTACACCACTAACTGCCTACATTTTAGCAGCCTCTTTCAGAACTCGACAAAACTGAATACACCGGCGTTGAATCAAGTAAATATTTAAATAGCCGAGCATAAGCAACAGATTTAATTTAATTTTAATTTCTCTCCATATTATTTATCATTTCTTTATCACGATACTGATAAATTGTTTAAAAAACTGCTAACCTTTGGCTCGGACATGAATTTCTCCTGTCGGAGTAAAATTTTTGGCAGCGATAAAAAAATTTTTTTTTAGCACTGTGATTTGCCGATAAAAAAATATAAGCGATAAAAAATCTTTCGAAGCTTGTATCTTTGTAGGTAAGGTACTGGTTATAATAGTATTGATAAAACATAGGCACACGCAGAGCATGGGCTTTATCTTCGATAGGTATTATTATTATTATTATTGATAAAGCAGTTTTATCTGAAGGGATGAAGGGAATAAAGGATAAAATGGACAGAATCTTTATCATTGTGAATTTGGACAAATCAAATAATGCCCACGCTTAGGCGTATCTATTGTAGCGGGAGTGGGATTAGTAGTATTTTATCATTTTTATCACTTTTTATCAAAATACTAGTGATAAATATCCGATAAAAACTAGATTTCAACCCTGTGCATATGCACGGGTTTCTTTTCGCAAGGATTCCAAGAATTCCTGATTCATGATTAGATCGATCATAGTCAAACTTTCACCCTTGACAAGGCCAATGAGAATGGATGACTAGATTTCCTGCCTGTGAAATCTGCATATGGAGTTCTTCATACAAATTTCAAATCCCATAGGCTATGCTTAAATCTCTTTGGCAAATTGTGCCAATCTTATGTCTGTCTGGTTTGACTCCATGAGAGTTAATCAGAGTAGAGTTAAGCTCCTAGTTTTCCCAGAACCAAAACTAATTGGTTTCTAGAGTATGTTTTTTGGCCCTGTTGTTTATAAGCCGCTTTTTGACAGAAGTTCCCAAAGCCTTCTATTCCTATGTACAACTCTGTATAACGTTTGATTTCACAGACTAAAACTTGGTTGTACTTGTTGTACCCTATTCAACATTATAGAACTAACTGTATTAAGTCAAGTCAAGTCAGGAAGTACTTGGAAAAGTTCTGTATGCGGTTGATAGTTCGAACTTCGAACTTCGGAGCTTGAAACTGGGCTCAATGCAAAGGCTATACAGTACTGCTCAGGAGAAAGTCAGCTTTCACCTTGGCTAGGATCCCTGCTCGGTCCTGGCACTATGGCCTTGCCACGCTCCGCTCTGGTTTCACAATGAGGATGTGTAAGGATATAGCATGCGATCAACGGGGTCACATATTTTTTTGGATGGATCTTGATATAACAGAATTGCACTACTGGGTTGATCGCATTATTTCGGTTGCGTAGAAACACGCGCATAAAATATGATTTGCGAGATCCAAAGCATATAACATTAGGTTATGTTATATTTCTGTCCAGGTTAAGGGTCAACCAGTTGAGCTTAAATTACCATTGTGACTTGTGACCTTTGACACATGGAATTAATAACACAGACAAAATTTGTAGTACCGGTTCGGTTACCGGTCGAGGTCGGTAAACAGGCGATCCGAGGATCACAGGCTATCAAAATCCAGGACAGTCTGCACATGAAGGAAAACGAGACCACTGACAGAGAGTCCTTCCGACCCTCACGTTCAGTTCCATACGTGTCATCCACTGAGTCCTATTTTTAATCCACTAAATTATACGTCTCTCTCCGTTTGGCAGAAATGAGGGATTTTCTTCAATTGAATAGACTCCCCCCTATCCTTCAACTTCACGCAGAGTCTGACAGTCATAATAATGAATTCAATGCCAGGCTTCGTTCGAAGTTCGAACAATGTGTGATTGCCAGGAGCTATAGCATTTAGGTAGTCATATATATATATACTCGGCTAGAATAATTTATAAAAGCTTCGTGAAGTGAATAGCTTGGTTCAAATTATTCAATGACTTACACGGTAATATAATTATGCATATTTTTTTTTAATTATTCATAGGTTTCGGGATGTCCAATTCCCAATGCAAGTCATGCTGGTCAGATTGCTTCCATGGCTATTGACCTCCTGACAGCTATACGGTCCTATCAAATCCATCATCGGCCTGCGGACACCTTACAGTTGCGAATAGGTAAGGTGTAAGGTATTTGTGACTGGTGAACAATAGAGACGCTACCGAGTATACAATGGTACCAAATCTATTGTATGTTTTTTACACAGGTATTCACACGGGACCGGTCTGTGCTGGGGTTGTGGGTCTGACCATGCCACGCTATTGTCTCTTCGGTGACACGGTAAGCGGAGAAGTCTGCTAAAAACCATAATCGTGAATTTGCTCTAGAAAAGCTTTTGTAATTTCGAAAGTTATAAGTTTAATTGCATTTTCCAGGTGAACACGGCTTCCCGAATGGAGTCCAATGGAGAGGCCTTAAAAATCCATATTAGTAATGAGTGTAAGGAAGCCTTGGATGCTCTGGGTGGATACGTGATAAAAGAACGGTATAAACTATGTTCTAAATGTCTAGTTAATTCGGCAAGGTAGATTAATATAAGGCTTCTATGTTTCTAGTTTCTAAATAGTATTGTTATTTTTCGTGTGTACAGAGGGAAAGTTTACCTGAAAGGAAAAGGTGACGTTCTCACGCATTGGTTGACGGGAGCCACGGAAGGGGCTGTCAAGTCAACAATTGCTGATTTACCTGATCTCAAACCACTTTTCTGCAAACCCACCGGTAAATGACCTAAATACTGATACCAGGGTTAAATATGTATCGGACAATGAGCTACAACTTATTTAAATCTTTTTGGCTAGGTCTGGGGCACTTTGGTGAACAACCGAGTATCCGACGCCGGGCATCACCAAAAGTTGCCGGGAGCGTGAACGTGTCTCGTCAGGGTTCCTTCTGTGCGGGTCACACAGCCGGTAACCCTCTTCTAGCCAGCTCCCGGGGTTCAGCCTATCTCCGACGACCCAGCTTTGACCCTGCCCTCCTCTCAATTTCCCTCCGTAACTCCCAACTCTCCTCGAACCTCCAATCCCCGAGTAGTACGAGTAATACGGCCGTGAATCGTTCCCCAGCCTCCCCGCCCAATTCCCGCCGTCATGAAAACCTGAATAGTTACAACTCTCAAACGGCTCATTCACAGCAGCCACCGGAAATCCGCCCGCGTCGACGGAGCGGGAGCATGAGTGCGGCTTCCACAACGGGGTCAGAGGTCGTTCCGCACTACGTAGCCGACGCTAATAAGTTCCGGCCGGTGAGTGAATGTGCGGTCACGATTGAGCCACCGAGTGATTCCTCGACCCCGGTCAGTCCTGGGAATTCACCCGTGAAACAGATTCCGGTGATTCCACAGCGCCCGCAGTCCCTGCCCCAGTCCCCGTACAAAGAACCACCTTTAAGAAAACGGGTTCTATTTTCACCGCGAAATAAGAAAATGTCATTGGGAGCTTCCGGGCGAGAAGCAAGGTCACTTGACCAGATTTCCAAGGCGGACAGCCCCAGCACACCACCCATACTCCGTGACCGGAAAATGTCGAAATCTTTAGACAACGCCGAGGCTTTGAGTCTCCTGGCTGTTGGTACTACCGAGAACCAGGCTACAGATCCAGGGGTTTTCTCAGAAGATGACGAAGACGAGGAAAACCGGAGATCCCAGTTCAATCATTACCCTTACGAGGATTTTGGTGAATCCGTGCATTTGCTTGACAAATCCAGTGACAAAGAAAATGCCCGTGTCAGTCATCATGACGAAGATCTGGCTGACATCGAGTCCTTCGACGGCGAAGAAGAAGGGTCACTCGACGTGGAGAACGATACCAGCTCCGCTCAAGCCATTTCCACGAATCCCAACCCCAAAATGAGAGGTATGAACTCTCAGAAAATGGGTCAAAGTCAAAAGGCCAAGGAGAAGAAACCGCCGACCACGGTCAAAAAATGGATTCAAAATATTCTGAACGGTAACGGGGTCACTGGGACTGGAACAGGGGGCAGTCACCCCGAGAATAATTCCAATAGTACTGGGACACGGAATTCCAATTCCTTTCCGATTAATAATTCACCTGACGAGTCACACGATCGATTGTTGACTTCGACCAAGATGGGACGACAGGGTGTGCTGGAGAGTGAGAGCATCGTTTGACCCAAATCCGAATTTACGACATAAATCATGTTTTATGTTTGAGGCTGTTCTCGTCCGGTCCCGGATTTGAATTTTACAAATTAAATGGCCATGGTTATGCATTATGTACAAAAAATGCACAAAAATGCGTACGTGAACCTCTCTAGTCTTATTTTAACACGCCAAAACGGATCCAAGAATCAACTGTTAACGTTAAGTCCCTGGGCGAATATATCCAAAACCTACATGGTTATTTGGGTCATTAGCTGACCCTGGCCTGGTTGCAAATGCCATGTAGATTTTGTAACTATTCTCTCTGGACCCTTATCCTATAAGACTCTTCATATTTTTTGAATGGAAAGACTTAAATGACCTGTGGTGACCCAAGACCCAGGTCAATTTTACTATTTGTAATCCATTGAGATTGAGACCAGTTGAATAACCCTAGCATAATCAAAATCAATCCATTTTGTGAACTATTTAGTACTTTATGGTCACCGTTATTCTGTATAATTCTTTTGGATATTTTTTACACGTGCGTAAAACTCTAATTTACCACTTCTATGAGATTTCCGTATTATTTAATATTTATTCAATTATTCTTGTTATTTATTTGTCACTCGAGAACTCTGGGTGTCTGTGTGTTATTTGTAACTTGTAAACGTTCGGTAAATGTGTAATTAAAAGAAATGTATTACTGTATATCGTATGTCATATGATAAAAGCCGAAAGATAATTAAGGCATTAGAAAAAAGCATATAAAACTTTCAACAACTGTCAGTGTACCTGGTTGTATCTTTCCTACTAATTAATGTAATGTACTAAAATAAGATACGTAAATGTGAACTAGTTTCTGAACGTAAAACGTAATAAAATAAAAGTATTCATTTCAGATTTCAATGTTGAAGATGAAGATTATAAATACCACGCGAATTGTGTATGATTTATTATCTTATTCTAATTTCTTATTCATGAGATAGACACATATGTAGTTATCTGAGACTTACAGTTTTACGTTGGGTTGGAGAATTACATCATCTCATCGGACTGAAGCGTAGATTAGTAATTGTAATAGACGAGGGCTTTAGTGCATTGAATTGGAATAAATACGCTAGGTAATTGCTGTATATAATTAGCAGTGACCGAAAGCCGCTCTTGAGCTTCGGCTTGGAAGCACCGTCGTCTATTTTCAGTACTCTCATTGACCCTGGCTCCGAAGATTACTATTTCCGGGTGCTTCGTTCTGATTTTCCTTTTGAGGTTGCTGCAATTTGGAAATACATACAATAAAACAGCGTGTGTAAAATGTGCATAAAACTCTCGTATTTGCTAATAATAAAGTTTTTACCTTGACTTGAATATTGGCTCTAATAATGGCAGTTCTGAATATCATTAACTTTGTTCGTCTTTCATATTGTTGACCCATTTTGAGAGATTTCTCGAAAATAACACTCCGCTCATCCATATTCTTAGCATAGAGGATTTTATTGTGTGAATCAATTCGTGCCTGGATTTGACCCTCCAGAATAAGTGCCATCAACTCATTCTCCAGTCCAGCCACAGATGTATTGAAACTGTCAGCCATACGATTCAAATCCGCTGAGGCATAGGGACTAAAGTATTGGATCAATCCACGGTTCCGGATTTGACCGTAGAGTCTACGAATGTGTGGAGCCAAGTAAATGTCGAGAAGAAGATTTTCCTGTGAACGAAATAGTCGATTAAAGATTGACATTTAACTCGCTGATTGCAATTGCACTACTTACTCGAATTTCCTCCAACAATCGAAGACAAGCTCCATACTTGGATTCATAAAACTTGAAAATTATGTCACGAATCTGAGGTTCCAATTCCAGAAACAGCTTGAAAGAACTAAATAATACAAATTCAAAGAATTGAAAGCTATTCGAATCCAGGCTTCGTGTCTGAAACATTGTCTTAGATTACTAACCTGCTTGAAATGACATTTTTCTGTAATTCCTCCCGATCATAAGTCGCGAGAGCACAGAGTCCACCGTACACAGCTACGTTGTTCGTCGAGAGCATATCCGAAAAGTCACAGTGATCAAAATTGGCTTGAAGAAAGTACTTTGCTGCAATCTTGTACTTCCTTTCGGCCAACTCCGCTAATCCTGCTGCACATTTTAGCCGTGTGGCAATTGTTGCCGCAGTATCCTTCCCACCGCTGCTCTGTTGCTTACGTAAGAAAGTTAAAAGGTCATCACAGGTCATGTTTAGATTAAAAATTAGAACAAAGAACAAAACAATCATTTTAATCTCAAATACCGCGTATGCTTACCTTTCCGCTCTCGGCTACATCCGGGGTACTCTCAGCTTTGGCCACGAAGTTCGTGACATGTGCCCAATTGTGTAGATAAATGGAGACCTGTGTAATTAGCAATAGATTTCGTATTATGTAGAAAGTAACGTTATAAGATCTGATGATCCGTAATTGTAGCGAATTTACCTTGATGACATTGAGACACATATTGATAACATGCTTGGAAGACGTGCAATAGTCCCGTGCACGTGAGAAGCATTTGAGTGCATTTGAAAGATCACCGGTTTCCAGGTAGTGCTCTGCCAAGTCATCATGTCCACGACGAATACTCTCCTTGATTGAGTTAGATTTATAATTCTTGAGGTCAGCATCAAGTTTCTCCAACTTGAGTCCGGCTTTCTTCTGTTTCTGCTCAATCCATTGAAGATCCACTTGCGGTAAATCCGACGGTGCAGCTCCACTTCCACCAGTCACATCGGGCAGAGGGAAACTCCTTCAATAATACACGGACGGGAAACATTCAAACTTTGATGAAAAGACAAAATACATGAAAAACTCTGTTAAACATGATTAGATTACTCACGTCACAGCCTCACGGAGTTTCTTATGAAGTTGTTGGTACATGGAGACGTTGTAAGTGGATTGAACATGAATGATAGCCATTTTGAGAGCCTCGACACGAAGTGGAGGACAATGGTCCGCAATGTGAAGCAGTCGGAGGAGCCGGGCCATTCCCGTGTAGTTGTTTATATAGCTCTCCAAATCCTGGAAAATAGATTCAACAAAGATCAGTATTTAATTTGTAATTAATCCAGTGTTTTAATTATTTAAATAAATTTTGACTTTATTCACTAAAAACTAATTAAATCCATTACTTACCAACGAAGAGTTATCCACAACAAATGCTTCATCTTCGATCCCATTTTCATTCTCTTCACCCGGAGGGTCAATTTGCATGGGCTCCACGGCGTTGTAGTCTGAGCCAGGCATTTTTCAAGACTTACTTGTAATTTAGTTATCGAACAGCTCCAACTTCCAAGTACAACGTATGACGTATTTGAAATTGTAAGTAAAGTTTGAACAAAAACTTTTAAAACTATACGAATTTTGTGACCTTATTCCGTCAACAATAACTGACGTCAGACGTTGGACGTGTCTGCCTTCGCTTCGTATGCACTTCCTGTCACCTCTGACAATTTATATGTAAAAGAAACAGCTTTCACAACCTTTGACCTCAAATTTTAATGTTGAATCGTTGACAGTCAACAGTTGAACTTTTTCAGCTGAACAAACTCCACTCTGTCATCGACTTCGGATGTACAACAACAATAAGATTTCAAATTAAAACTACCGCTACGATTCCGATATGTTGTCCAGGGATGATTAAGGCTCACGCAAGAACTACGTCTTGAAATATTTTCTGGTTTGAAACCATAATTTGATACATTTTAACTTTATTCATAATTATTTGACTGCTTTCAAGTAATACTTGCATGAAATGTTTTTTCGGAAGTATGACCTAAGGGGTGGGAAAAACATTTCGCACCGCTCTGTATATGAAATTTTTGTGAAAGCATTAATGCGTATTTTTTGATTCTCAATTGTATTCACTAAGACTAATTGAATTGGTAATACTCTAATCATGATTTTGTCATAAATATATACATACAGATAGACCATTAAATCATGTTGTTATCAGGACATAGTTTTCGATCAGGCCAAGGTGGCTACAGTGTTGTGTGGCTTCGGATCATGCTAAGAAACGAAGGACAAAACTTTTTTAAATTAATGCACTTAAATTGACGGCCCTAAAAATAGAAACTCTAGGCTAATTTCCTCAGGTTAATTTTTATCTTGGAATCTGTTCCGTCAGGTTACGTCACAATTGAGTTACCTAGTTAGGTTGATTGATTGATTGATTGATTGGCCTTTATTTTTCAGTGTAAATTCAAGTTACAGCGTTTCCAAAATATAAGTAAATTAGAATGTTAGAATAGCCAAATGACGATTCTCGCTAATTTCCGCTTGTAGACACTATTATGATGTTATAACATACCTAGACTCTTATTGGTTATGTTATGCAATTCGTGAAAGCATTTAAAACCCAACCTACTTTGGCAGAAGCACGGACATCAATTTGCCTGGAATTTCTATTTCTTAGACTGGTTTCAGCAGACAAGGACAAGCCTATAACGAACCTATTTAGTTAGCCGCCTTGGCCTTTTTTGCCCAAAAATATGAACATTTTTATCGGTCAAATCCTTAGGTCAAACCGAAGGTGGGTCAAGTCCTGTTTTTTTCTGGTTAACGTGGGTTTACTTTGAAAAAATCAACAAGTTTGTTTGTGCTACCAGAATGGGTCCCATTCCCATTCTGGAAGCACAAACTTGTTGTACAAAGTAAACCTACCTACCTTATCCAGAGAAAAACCAAGCCAAAATACTTTACCCACCTTGGTCAAACCCGAATCCGACATAGTTGCCGGGGAGACACCGCGTCAGGCTATGGCCCTCTGGCGCCTCAATCTCATGAGGAGCTCGAGCGAGGCCGAACCACAAACAAGCCGAGCCTACAACTCAGTCTGAATTTCCTATTTCTACGTTTAGTCAAGTTGCTAAATCAGACAAGCAGTCATAGCCCCTACCTACCGCGTTTATGGACGTGGACACTATTCCTAAATTTACAGTGTACAAAGTGTGCATAAGTGGACACGAAACGGAGTGGCTTTTCTAGTTTTGGTTGACCGTGTGCCGTTGTGCTCCCAATAATTTCCGTGTGATTGCTGCAGACGGAGCGGAGGTATTTGGCTGAGGAAAAGACGGAGAATTACAAGCAACAAGAAGGGAGTATAACAGAAAGGCCTCGACTGAACTGAACCAAGGCCATTATAGGTTATAGCCCATAGCCATAACCAGAGCATCATCTATCTCATCGGGTTCCCTTCTCCATACAACCAATACAACACGTTGTTCCGGTCTCCAGCAGCCCGCCCTGACACTGACCCCGACGCGACCTTAAAGTGAAGGAACTGACCTGAGCTACTAAGGCCACGGCCTTCCGCCACCGTTACACTCTCCACGCCCCTTACCCTGACCCCGTTCGGGGCGAACGACGGGAAAAAAACCCGCCCACATACTCTCCCTCCTACCCTCCGGGCATTCGTTCGGCTCTTCTCCCGACGAGGAGCACCGGTGACCGGAGAAAGTGAGGGTCTTTGCGCCTGACCGTCAACCGTGCGGTCCCCGGAAATACCTTCGAGGAACCCTTGGGGTACGTTGACGATTTTATTATTTTCTAAGATTCTATAAGGTTAGTTTATAATTTATTTATGTTGTGAATGGTTGTGTACATTTGTCCTGCGCGCGCTTTTTTTGCTTTTCACGGTACGGTAAAGGTGAAAGGCCATAAGGCTTATTTTTGACGGTAAAGGCCATAAGACTTGAATTTGACGGTAAGGGCCATAAGGATTGTTTTTGACGATTAAGGCCACAAAGCTTGTTTTTGACGGTAAAGGCCATAAGGCTGCTAATGTTTTGTAATAATGCTCTAATTTTCGCACAAATCGTACCAAATACTAGTAGAACCTACGTATGACCTAAATCGGAAACTTATTTACCTGTGATCTGCTGTTTCTGTCAATTATTCGCTATTTGCAGTTGGCAGTTCAGCATGCTTAATGATTTCAAATGAAAATGTAAGGTGCACTTGGCTGGTTCTGGTTACCGGTTTACAATACACAATAGAGCTTTGATGTTTGAAATTAAGTACAGACAAAGAGTATTGGGTGTTGGTTTACATTTTTCGATGCATTAAAACAACAGAATGTAGAATGTGCACTGAAAACAGACTTTTGCATTGAGAAATGGAATTTCGCACTAAGAAAAATTACTCTATAATTCTATAGGAAGTCAATTTAGTTGTTGGTCATGTGGGCTTATTTCAATAACCTAACCTGTAGATGTAGAATGGATCAATCTTGTATGCTAATGTTTTAGCAAAAATCAAATCTACTGCCATTTCAGTCGCAGTTCGGAATTCTATTTCTCAATCCACTTTTATATATTTCCTCAGAGAATTACAAAGATTTAAGTGATAATTTGATAATTTTTAATTTTCTGCAGAAAGATGAAATGCGGTCGGCCTCTGGAGTTAACTTAGTTAGTGCAGTTCTTCAAAGTTCCTTGTCCAGAGCTCAAACGAGATTCAATTTGAGTAATCCCCAGAGTTTGAGCAAAAGGAAACTTTTGAAAGAACGTAAACTAGAACAAAAACTCCAGAGAAAACTTAAAACACTTTCAAAGGAAAACCGTATTCTCTCCGGAACCAAAACAACTGACCTATTTCAAGCCACACAATTTGACTGGAATCATCCCGATCTCCAAGCTTATAAACTTGAATTTGAAGCTGACGAAGACGATCAGTACTCTTCCTTCATATCAGACCTTAAATCCAAATATACTTGTCTCAATCCGCGTACAGGCTCAACTTCTAAGTCTTCAAAGACATCTCGTTCTGCCCTAGCTAAACCCAAACCCGGCGAAAAAGGCAGAAAGAAAGGAAAGCTCCAAAAGCTCAAAAATCTACTGAAGAAACGAACTGAACTTGTAACCCAGGAAAAAGACAGTGATCAAGAGAGATTACTCGACGACAAAGACGATGATGCAGACTCTGGAGTAAACTTGGACATTGAATCACCACCCAAAAAGAATACATTAAGTCTATTGGAAAAACTTCGACAAAAGCGTCTCGAAGCTCGAAAAGAGCGAAAGAGACAGAAAAAAGAAGCTCTACTTGCACTTACCAAGAAATCTGCGACCCTGGCTGTCACCGCGACCCCGAAGCCGGATAAGATGAAGGAAACGGCACCTGTCTCACCGGAATCAAGCTCCCCGTCACCTGAGCCCAAGTCACCGTACAACATTGAAGCGAAAGTGACTGTTATACCGAATGGAAATGTGAACGGAAGGATTCCGTTGACCCCGGAGGCCAAGGCTAAGAAGGCGGGCGCATCTTCAGCTGTACCAGAGCCCAAGAAACCAACGGGTCCACAGCTCCCAGTCCCGAAAATTGTGATCTATCCACGGGAAAAAGTAGTTAGTGGCTGGACGAAGAAATATCCGACCGGATGTGGATTCATCAACCTAGGAAATTCTTGTTATATGAATGCCACGCTTCAGGCCTTGTTTCATACTCCGGCTTTTGTGAATTGGCTCCTGAGTGATCAGGAACATCGGGACCGCTGCGGTAAAAATAGTAAGTACCTACATAGTATAGTTTATTTTTATGCTTTTAATACGGGTTACGGTACACGACGGTACGGTACTGTATATTTCAATTTGTTTGTGGCAAAATATAACCTGGAGTATCCATTCTCGTGTATGATTTTTGATCTACAGCGTTTTAAGAGTCCTATAACTGTGTTTACGTTAGGTTTTAGGTTACAAATACCAACGCTACGTTAGTCTAGCACTAGCCATAGTTTACTAAACCTAACCTAACCTAACCATACTGCTATGGTACAAATACTTATATTTTCGCCACATATTCAAGTATACCATGACCGTTTAAACCGTGACATGGATTGCATTTACCCACTGTTCATTGTTCAATATTCCAATAGGTACGTGTTTTAGGTAATAAATAATAAACCGTTTAAACGGGTGTAGTGTAGACCGACAATGGAGCTTTTGAAACGGATTGGAAGTTCAAATTCAAACATTTGGAAGTATTTTTTAGGTAAACAAATCTTAAAGAATAGTATC
>JAQFYT010002656.1:0-12334 GCA_034694925.1 Ceratophysella denticulata
GCTTGCATACTAGAAATACGGGTGGCGACCCCATAGCGGCCTAGATTCATACTGACAAGCTGCTATGTAAATCTTAAGACAACTTCGCTTAAGCGGGGGGGTATTCACTAGTATACATATATTTGACACGGAAATCCCATAAGTATACCTATAGAATAGCATTTTGCAAATTAGCGTTAAAATTCCTGCTGCATTCAGAATAACCTATGCAGATTCTGCAGAGTTGCATCTGCTGTTGTGGCACTCACTCGAAAATAACAACCTGTAACGCTGTTGCGCATATTCGTGTTCTGTCGCTCTGACCCACGATAAATTCCAAAATCCAAACAATACTTGGAATCAGAAATAGGGCGAGGTCTCTTCCGCTCATTTTTTTATAGATCCTATTCATTCACCAAAGCGATTTGATTCAACAGGACGCCTTTCTGAGTGTGAGAGGCAGAATAATTTCCGGTGCTGGGTCTGCGTCTGGCCTGGAATTCCGTGATAATGATCCTCAAAGTACTCATCATCATGTACCTGTTGTGCCCTGTAATTTTAACCCCACTGATTTAAATTGAGGGGACACAATGTTACGGCTATGCCGGATCACTTTATCATATACGCTCTCCCATGACTGAAAAAAACTGAAACTGAACTATTAAATGCACCGGAGGAACTTTACTAGGAAATGGACATCACATTCACATATCGGAGGCGTTCAACTGGTGTAATGTAGGTATATAAATCTAATCTCTATCAGTGCATAGACTAGAAGCATTTCCTGTTGAATTGCATCCGCTGTGAATGTGACTTCCGATGTAGTTTTTCCTTTAAATAGAAAATCAAATGAAGTCCCCTGCTGACCCTTTGGTCACACACTTGGAGCTCAAATTGTTGACTACACGGTACACGGTCTAAAAATGTGCACAGGACATACACCATGGATGGTGGGAGAGCTCCCTGTGAATTTTCCGCTTTTAATCAAAGTCATCCTTCTGTATGTTTATCCTTATTAGGGTCCTAACAAATGGTTTGGGAGGATACGACCTTATTACACCGTAATCATACGTTTCAATTCCAATTCGACGGGTATGCAGGTTGGAGGTGAGTCTTCGTTTATTTTTCGGTGAAGGAATTACTACGGGAAGTACAAACAGTTGGACACCGGAATTAAGATTTTTTTTTAAAGGATGAGGAAATCTGGAGGCGTAATGCGGAGTTTTGACTTTAATGGGGTTTAATTTATGGTTTAATACCAGGTGGATTGTCCAATTATATGAGTTTGGGTATTAAAGCGCCATGTTCGGTTTTGTATAGCCGCTGGATTTTAAATAGGCCGAAATACAGCAGCACCGATTTTTATATGCAATAATTCCTCAATATTCAGGGATTTTGGTTGCATCGTACGGCGGCATCATAGCGTTCCTTAAAATTAATAGCCGCTCAACACTATACATACATGTCTCCGCCGATTTGGTGCAATCACAAACCCATATTGTACCCTACCAGCAATTTACAGGAATTTCACCTTGAACAATGCCTTTCTAACGGTTTTATCATTATCATTACTGAACTGCCGTAAATGAAGGGCATTTAGGAGCACTTAACATCAAATTTTAAGCAGCGTTCATCGTGTGCTGCCGAGATATTTGATCCTGCACCAGAACCAAGAAATGAAAATACAATTTAAGCATACCAACAGAGCTTTATGATCGTGAAAATTCGTGAGTACAGTAAAGATCACTGGGTAACATTCCTTCACATAGGCATAAATGATCCACACAATAATAATGCTTTAGTCAAACTGGTGAACTAAATATTTTTCAAAAGTTATTTCAACGTAGCTTGTGCTTTATATCAATATCAACATGGTTTACCGACATTTGAGGTACAATCAGTCAGTTCGGCTTGTCGTGCCTAATTTGGTGCAGATAACGATTATTACAGATTAATTGTATTTAGCCTAACCTAACTTTAAAAAAATCGAAGAAAATTTGCTAAAAAATCCAAGTTTTTAATGCAATTCTATACAAGCCGGTTAGTCTGATTCTGATCCCAGTTGAATCGTTCGACGTAAACCGACCGGATACAGAGCGTAGAACCGGCCTCATGATCTTCGTACTCTGTGAGTGCACGTGTTCCTCCCGAGAGTCATTAGTAGACCAGCTTCAGAGTCATAAAAAGTGGGTGTGGACGAGATGGTGATGGATGTACAATAACTCATTGTCACGAGGCTACAAAAAAAAATTGTGGCCGCCAAGTTAAGTATTTCCTTCTGCAATCTACTCTGTAAAGCATTTATTTTTTATGGAACGAAGAATGACAGAGCGAACAGTAGCCTAGCTCAGTCCAATAACACATGAGTTCTCACCCATCACCTCAAATGCTCGTCAATAAAAATCAAAGCTCCCAATAATGCAATTTACAATCCCAACAACTGTCAGACAGGGCAATACAACAAACAAATAACATGTAATTATACGAGTTTTCATTCGACAAGTTTTATTTTCTAATTCCACATCCAGCAATGCTATGTTGGTGGAATTACAACAGCGTTGACAGGGTAGATAATGCAATCAAAGGCTTTAAGCTACTGTTATTAGTAATGATGGCTTGGCCTGAACTCCAAAGACTCCAAGTTAATGAGTGGTTAGGACTTTGGACAGGTATTATAAAGCGAATGATAAATGAAAGGGTTTCATTTTGAAATTACATTGCAGAAATCATGTCATTAATTTTTCAGGAATATAGCTTCCGGTTTGATTGACACCTCGCGTATATGTGTCATGTAAATAAATCCACCTTCGATAATTTAAAGAATCTGCTGTCAAATATTAGTTACATGCGATATAAAAATCAGTTCGGACAGATTTCCTGTTTAACACGTGTCGCATCCGTTCGTCTCTCCGTCCAAGCAGTTTATGACAAACATGAGCCGGACTGTTCTGGTGGCTTAAGTTCCTCAACGAGGACGACACTTCATTCATATATTGTTTGTTCCGCGGCGAAGAGTGTCGTATAACTGTTTTTATTGAGGAAACGCGCAAAGATATTCTTTTCCCTGTCGAGAAGTGAAATGTTTCACAAGCCAATTCATTCATGGAGTCCTTGGTGCTCAGTCATCCCAAACGCCCAAACCGAGGCAAATCCTTAGTCAAGTTGAGAAGACGACACTTGATGTGTGAGCCCCTTATTACGAGGAATTTGAGAAATTGAAGCTTTTTTTTTTAACCAGGAGCCTAATTGAGGATCTGCTTCTGGACGGAGTCATGGTTGTTCAACGTCATTTCGAACGCGGATTTTGGACCTTGTTGAATAGACTTGCTTTCTGTGATTTCAAATTAGTTAATTTTAATCTGCATTGAATTATTTGAAAATTTTGTGCGTTTAACTCAAGAACGTATAAAATACGTTAAAGATTGCTAAATCTAATACAAAGGCTTGGACTTTGCGTCGTGCAAAACGACGGAGACCAATTTGGCGGTAGACGGGTGACCAGAAAACGGGAGAGCAAAAGAGCCTGTTAATATCCGGCCGCTTCCCTTTTTTATTTTCTTCCAGTTAGCTTCTTTTTGAAAAGGAAAAGTGAAAAATGTTTAAAGTATGTTTGGTATTCTTTTTATGCTACCAGAAACCAGAACCATGATATTTAGTGTCTGTTCTACTTTACGACATGGTAATTGCCCATAGAGATACATGTGTCGAAGAGTATACATATGGGACCTAACTGTACTCAATAGGCACTGTACTCGGGGTATCCGAGCATAGGGAAAACATGAAACATGACATAACAACTCTCAAATTCTTGTTAAATGCTTACGAAATATGGGACACTTGCATTTTTCTTGAAGCACCCAAACCAAACCAAATATCCTGGAACCAGAACCAGACTGCAGACCAATGGGTCCACAATACAGCTTCAGATTACATAACGGATATTCCCAAACTTCTTATTCTTTTATGATTATGCACTCTTATTTATTGTTTGACTGCGATAAAATAAGATAAATATATAAAATATAATAAGATAATTTTTTTTTGTGACCCTGTTTTTGAATGCATGCGTTTTACCTAACTAAACCATAATGCGAATGATATTCGTAAAGTTATACGGGGTAAAACCTATGCGATCCCTTCGGATAACTCCAAACTAAATATAACTCCAGTACTTATCTCATTGTCACATAAAGGAACTTAAGGAACGAATTGACCCTTAAAAGTGAAAACGAAGTACCTCTATGTATTCAATACAAAGGACCATGTCCATAGAATAGTTTTGTGTCTTCGCTTGAAAATTAAGAGCGAAGACTCTCCTCTCTTGACATTTGTCTATTTTGAAAGGAGGTGTGTCTTTGTTAGGCCGGGAAAGGCTAACAGAGGTCTCATATTATTCCAAACACACAACAATATGTCTTTGGGAGTCAGGTCTCAGGTCAGGATGTGCACCGAGCCATCGCCTCCTAGCTATGACAAACACTTGGTCCTGCCTATTTACTTTACTTTTGACTTCATGAACTAACCATGTGCCTACTAGGATTTGAATCAGGAACCTTATTCTTCAAGCATCTCACACTACCAAAGGAAGTAGACCTTAGAGCGTAGCTCGACAACAACGACACTTTTGGAATAAATGAACAACGCAATATTCCAAGTGTCAACTTGGGTGACTCTGACTTCCTCGGTTTCCTTGAAGATACGAAACGGGATACTTTTAAGGGCTATAAGATCTCTTTTCCTGATTTTCACTTGGAGGACAGCACTATGCATGCTAAGACCATGAAGGCGTAAGAAAGCAGGTGGTCGGTGGTCATGAGTTCATGAGCGAAAGAATCAGTGCTAATTAATTAACAAGGTTTCAATTTTCGGGTTTGGGTGACGCCTTGAGCGATCTTGAGATAGCATGCGTTTTTCTAACTTTAAACCTAGCATCATTGTAGCTTCAAATCATTATGCTTATGTTCTAGTATATAAATGTTATATTAAAATAGTATGCGATCCCAGAATCCCGGGTCTTGCCAGTTAGCTTCAGTACCGTACCGGTGCATATGATCCTTCTCCATCCCGTCCAAATGTTTTCCGTACTTAGGATCACTTCATCGACTCGTCACGTGTTCATTCGTATTTTTCCTGGAAAGGAAGCGGAGCTGAAGCAAAAGTGCTGGAGACTGGAATTTAGTCCTAAATTAACTTGGGAGGTTTCCAGACTTCCAAAAATGTACAAAGCCAAAAAAGCCACAGATGGTTTTCCCAGATTTCAAACTTCTGACACTGGCACAACACCCTCAATAACTTAGGACAAGCGTTGAAGAACAGGAGAAGGTCCAGTTTATCGTTAATTAGGAAGGGTCTGTACTCCAAAGTTGTTCTAAATAAGGGTATCTGAGATAATGTAATAATACGCTAGTGACCACACCCCCACTCCCTCAGTCCTCCCTTGTTTATGATTATTGATCGAAATTAGATTAGAGGGCTGGGAAACGAAAAGAAGGAGGATTGTTTCAGTCCCAAAACATATCATCTACACCGCATTTAGGAAATCTAGTAATTTTTTGGACAAACAGGGTTGGAAAATCTACGGATATGGTTTTAACTTCAACGCTTGTTTAAGTAAGCTATCGCCAAGTTAAAACAATATTTATTTCAAAAATTCGTATGCAGTGGTGAACATCAGTTTCATTTGCATAAAGGCTAAGAATTTGCAGACTTTAAACGTTTTGTACAACAAAATGGCTTAGAAATTAGCGTAATTTTCATGAAGACGTGGTACCGCTGGCATAATAAGGTTTAGACTTATTCCTTACGAAACTAAAATGCGGATCCAAATATCGCGTAGACCGCAACTGCAATATGAATCGAGCTGACCAGTTAAAACTAACCCGGTTGAAATAGCCAACCCTGTATACAATTAGTCGCTTTTATTGCCCATCCGAAACTGCAGAAAAAATTGAAGCCTGGATTTCAACGGTAAGAAATGATAGCAAATAAATAAAGGCTTAACTTCTGAGCTCAAAGCTAAACCCGTTTTTGTGGAACTACTGAAGTGAGGCGTCTTTGATCTCTTTAATAAGCTTTGTCTCGATTTATTATTATGAGCTCTTGGTTTTTCTTGGTACTGGAGCCAAGTGGCACTAAATCCAGTAGGTAAGCATTTAGAAATTACAGCCGTATGAACTCAATTACGGGGGATAATTAGTAGTAATTTCGGGCTTCTTCACAAACTCCCGACTACTTTACGTCTCGCCCATTGTAACCCAAACAATGGACGAGACAAATGTGTGAAAAGGACTTGGAGATGGGCAGGCTTTGAGGGCTTGAAGGAAGTTTTGTGGTGTATTGTAAAGTAAGTGGGAATAAAAATCAAAGTGATGGTTAAAGTTGGTTGGTTGGTTGGTGCACCCCGGAGTTTTTCTGGCGCCGGACAGACGGCATTCCTTTCCTTCTTTCCAATCCATTTTGGACAGTCAGGTGGATTGGACAATAGAAGGTGAGAAGCCCAATCTTCCACTTTTTCTGTGTCTGTGTCGCAAGAAAAAAAGGTACACATAGATACTCATCTTCTTCGCACTGGCCCAGCCTCTCCAATGGCCTTCATTATAAGGGCTCATGGGCCCTGGGCCGGGCTCAGACAGATAAACCCTGACGTCTCCAAATCTAGAACGGCGTGCTCAGTGCTGTCTTGAAGCAAATTATACGCATTTCATAACATTATCGATAGTTTCCAATGTTTAGGTGTGATTTTAAAACAGTCGCTCTGATTTTCAAGGTTTTAAAAACTACTTTTTAGAATATTTACAGAAAATATTTAGAATGTAGTCCTAAAAGAATAGATCAACTTGAAGAACGTCAGGTCACTTGGAAATGTGCGAACAGATACGGCTGCAAAATTTAAAATACCGCACGTCATACGTGGACGTAAAGCAATTTGTCTGAAAGAATTTAAAAGTCACAATTCGAAACAAATCAGATGCGTTTGGTTGAATCTGAAGTACGTGCGTACTCGTATACATACGTTTTTGTCGCGGTTTGAAGTTGAGACTTTGGATTGAAGCTGAGGGTACTTGAAGCGGTCCCTGAAGGCGCTCCTTGAAGTGCTCTTACTCATCTCCTGATTCAAGAGTGTTAAGGGTGGTGGGTACTCAAGGAACACGTGAGCCTACCTCGCCTTTTAAATAACCGTCCATCCGATTTATTATCTCTCCTTCTTTTCAAGAGCATTTTTGGTTGGCCTTTCTTGGTCTTGGTTAAGGTATAAGGATTCGGTCGTCCTCGTCGTCGAACGTCAAACGGCGTCTGAGCCCGTCTCAGTCCAAAAAAAGAGAAAAAATGTTTTGAGGTCTTTTTATGAGTCCCATTCTTGTTTTATTATTCCTCCTTATGACTTTTTAAGAAGGGAAGACAAAACAAAACACGTCATACGGTTGTTTGCTCCGGCTTGACTTGCCGTGTCGTCTTTAGTTCCCTAAATCTCTTTAAAACGGAAAAACCTGCATTCATCTCTCTTGTGGTTCGTCTTATCTTCCTATTATCTTGGAGGAAACAGGCAGACTAAGTCCATGGTTTTGTAACCTGTTTGTTCCTCCTAACCGGTAACATGAGCACTGATGCCTGGCCCTGTCCAAATAACTTTTAAAATTCTCAAGTTTTTTAAATCCTTCCTATCTCGTCCTTGAATCAGGTGTGTAATTTATGAAGCTTTCTAGGATCACATGGATTAGCTTTCAGTGAGATGAGGAGGTTTGTTCGTATACGTAATGGAATTTAGCGTATTAGTACGTCTACTTAACACACGGCTTCTTATTACAACATTCTTCACTTCACAGCTTTCTCCAGGTGTACATACTTTCCCCTTCACATTTTCTTGAGCTTCACGCCAAATAATACGGCATTTTCACTCAAATACCAACATTTAGTTGCGTTATGTCAAATTTTGCTTATTTTACGGGGCATAGATCAAGAAATTTTACCTCGAAAAAGCCGCATTTAACCCAGAAGACCCAGAATACTATGCTGGTTTTGCGTTAAGCCAATTTGGGTCAAATGTATACCTATATATATGTACTATGTTTACTTCTCAACCTAATATTACATAGTTTTCCATAAAATCCGAATTTAAGTCAATACCTAGTATTAATTATATAATTATAGCTAAAACCTAAGATTTGACGTCGGCACAAAATTTTTAAAACTCAGATATACAGATACATGTAGATAAGGCATTTCCGAACATAAAACGGATTAGGCTAGGTTAGTATTCACAATCACACACAAATCCACCACCAGCATTCACAGATAACAGATCATAAACCAGAAGGCTTATGGTTCCAACTGTACTTACGAAGCCCGCCAGAAACCATATGGTAATCCGTCAGAATAATACTAATACTCACTCCGAAACTTGGGAACTAATAGAAGCATCTGTAAAAAATACTTTTTACAAAATCACAGTATGAAGTATTACAGGATCATTTGGAACAATATCAACTCAACATAAGAGAAGAGAGGGTAAAGTGAAAAAAATCAAAAAGCATATGCGGGATTGGGTCAGGGCAATAATACATAGTTTTGACACTGAAAGCTGAAATGAACCTGGCTCAATGCTACTGCTGACTACCGGGTTGACAGGGAGCATATGGATCATTTCGTTACCCATTTCGGCAGTCCTTCAGCCGGGTGCCTGGCCTGCTTGCCTGCTGGAGGTTTGGTAGAGGAACACCATGAAAAAAAGCGTGAGAACTCTCTGTTTTGGCAGATTGCTTTTGATGATTCCCCTATCGGTGGACAGTATTTCGGGGTTTGGTTCCCACAGGCCGAAAAGGAGACTTCACCCGGGCGTTTGCAGCCGGCATACCGAACCACACGGAACCACACGTATACACGCACCGGGCCCTTGCCCTCAGCCGGTGCACAAGACAGGGGTGAGATTCGGGAAAGGTATGCAGATCCTAGATTACCCCAAGTCGGGCATTATTCCTCGATTTTTTTTATTTACTGAAAGGTTACCCTATATATTGTCCCCTAGGTCATAAGCCAAGTCAAGTCAAGTCAGGTAAAGAACTACTAATAGACTCTACTTAGATTAGGAGGGAAAGGAGACGAGAGATACGCGTTTTGAACACAAGGCTTCCTTTCAGTACACTTTTAATAAACAAATAGACGGCGGAACAATAACTTTAAAAGTTATTGGGCTGAAATATTGGGGCTCTGGGTTGAGTCATACTATAAATTGTAAAGATTTCATCATAAAAGTCATAGTCAGTGTCGTCAGGGGACGAAGGAATATATTCCAGTACCACTTCTCTTATACCATGAATAGATTATTGTAGCTACTCTGGTTTGGTTTTGGTACCCTAAGGTCCAAGTAGAGCAATTGCACCAAAGGCAATTCTTATTATTATCTCCAAGACCCCAAAAGCCAGAAGCCAAGTGTTCAAACTAAGGCGAGAGCGTTTCCAATGAAACGCATAAAATGTCCATGTATGCCCTCAAACTGACTTGGCTTTGAGTCAAAGGAGAGGTGTCCGTGTCAAAGGGAAAAACAACCATCTGGTTCCCGTCTTGAAACTTATTATTAAGCTGAAACCTCAAACTTTGTACGAATGTCCTACCTAATGTATGAGTCAAGTCAAGATTTAATATTTATAGGGAGAAATCAGTGTATTTTGGTAAACGTGTCCGGTCGGTTTAGCCCTTGATTGTTCAGCTTACCGTCAAATTCGTAGATAATCCTATGGACGAATTGCATCGCTGGTCAATTTACTGGTCAGTTTAATGCAAGGCATTGGTTAGACGTATTTCCTGGTTCTGCAGTTATACAAACAATATTATGCAACGTATTTTTTTAAAAACTCGGCAAGATTTAGTGTTCGTTTTTAAATCTAATTATCCACGTTGTTGTTATCGTTGAATCAATTCCAGCATAGGCCAGAAAAATGAAGTTTTTGCCATGCGCACGCCACACCACTAACAAACGAGATAATTTGCCAAACCGCCTCTCATACATAAGTTGATATTTCTCTGATTTTTCTTATCTGCGTAAACTTTAGAGTATATAAAGGTCCAAAGTTCTAATATCAGCAAAATGGAGCAGATGAATGTCAGGGATCTAACTTTAGACTTCTTGGTTTCATCAAAGCTGAAGGCTTGACACGAACAGGACCATCCACCAACCATCTCATAGAAGATAATACTTACCAGAGATCCGGCAAAAAGTATATTATTTATAAATATGCGGAGCCTGCCCTCATGTCCAAATCCCAAGTCAACATTGACTTTGAGGAGGATCTACATGTGTAGACCATCCACGTTTCCATAAACTGACTTCGAACTTCGAGTAGGGTCAGAGAGGTTGACATTTCACATTCATTCCAGATTCCAGCTTCCAGCAGCTCAGAAGGAAACACATGATATCCCGAAATGAAATGATATTCAGCCTTTGGCTTTTGCCTTTTGCGGACTTTGTCACTCAACGCGTTGAGAAAGTGCAGGGTTTAAGAAGGTTTGGT
The DNA here is from genome assembly GCA_034694925.1 of Ceratophysella denticulata. Classification (NCBI taxonomy): domain Eukaryota; kingdom Metazoa; phylum Arthropoda; class Collembola; order Poduromorpha; family Hypogastruridae; genus Ceratophysella; species Ceratophysella denticulata. The sequence continues at coordinate 10,485 of JAQFYT010002656.1, forward strand.
CTTGGAATTATCAGCCTTGTGCCTAATGATCTTTTAAGAAAAACGTAAATGGATCCTTCACACCAGACCAGTTACGGTCTGAAATATACTACCAAATACAAGGGAAGTAGTTGTTGAAAGATAAATATGTCTTTGGCCACAAAATGCCTTTAAAGGTTTAAAAGTTTCAACGTCTTGACTGGACTTCCTTTGTAATTTTTCTTAAGATTTCCTAAGATGCCCCTCGGAAGTCTCAGCTGACCGCTACAAACTGGAGCTTCAAACTCCAATACAAATGACATCCGCTCTTACGTTATCCATAGAGCTCAAAAAGCAATTGTATTTTTCCTGGAAAATCCCAGCCCTGTTTTTGCAATCTTTTTGGCATTTTTCTTATCGTTTACTGGAAACGCTTGTGCACATGTGGACGCCGGGATTTCAGCATCCGTCTTCCGTCTTTCACCAGCCCTTCTTCCTCGAATGTCGAACTCTTGTATAAATTAAATTGTGAAAAGTCGACCAAAAAGCTCTTTCTGCGGTTCTTCGGGTTTCGGCGTTGTTGCACATGGGCAAGGGGCATGTGGATTTGAGAATTTGTTGTAACCTGGCATGGCTTTGGCTTTGGCCTGAGAACGCAGCTGGCCAATACCTAAACCTGGGATACTCTGAACTGGGGTCGTTTGGGGGGAAGGAGGCGGAGAGTTCCCATACAACTTGGAGCACACAAGGCAGCCGGAGGATTTGGGCTCATATAAAACCATTCAACAACCCATCGACCCTCTCACACTCGAGAACTGGTTTCAGAGAGCGACACACTCTTAGCCATCATCCAACAAACAACTCAACAATCCCAAATCGGAATATAGTTTACAACAATAAGCAACATATACATTTCGTTGTTTATATCGTGAAGTTGAATTTGGAAATTTGCGAATTGCAATTTTCAATCATCTGATCTTTGATCTCGTGAATCTCTCGTGGAAGTTTGAAGTGAAATTTACGATTTAAATCTTTTTCAAAAGATTTGCTAACTTGTGAAATCTCATTTGTTGAAATATTTCCTAAATTCTCAATACAAAAATGAAGGCTCAATTGGATTCCAATCCCCATCATCATCACTCCAATGTACTCGGAGTACGGAGTACGGATGCCAAGATTACCAAAGCCCATCGACAGAATAAGGAGGAGGAGAATGAGGAAATCAAAGCTTATTTAAATAAGCTTCAAGAAATCGTGCCCTTCATGCCCAAGCATAAGAAGTAAGCATATTATATTAACAATTTCGTGGTCTCATTTTCTTAGGGTTGGAGATAGTATACGATTCCCTTAGAGTCATATTGAATTCCATGCTCTAGGTATTTCCACATACAAAACAATAAGCAACAACGAGAACAACGAAGGTTATTTCGTTTCCTTCAAGCGTAGCGTCTTGTAACATTTCACGCTTCTGTATAATATTACATTTGATACATACATTTGGTTTACCTTACCACTTCGTGCATCAGAATAATGTATCCTATAACCAAAACTACAGAGATACAAGCATTCTCTCTCAAGCGGAACGCTAACTTAACGCAGCACAGTGTGCCAAAGTGGCCATATTGTAATTTTAAAGCATAGGAAGAATATCTCAGCTTAAGCAACAATGTAAGCTAAATGTTTATTTTCCTTGTTTGTTCCTCAGGCTTTCGAAATTGGAAGTGATTACCTACGTCATTGACTATATCCGGGACTTACGGGAGACCCTCGGGATGCCGCCCACCGCGGCCCGCCTCCCACCCATCATCCCCTGCATGGACATGGACGTGGAGCCCCTGAGCCCCACCACCCCAGCCGACCTCCTCTCCGCCATGTCCGTGGCGGGTGACTAC
>JAQFYT010002657.1:0-12333 GCA_034694925.1 Ceratophysella denticulata
TTTATTCAAAATATCTACATTTGTAAGATTTATGTCCGCTTCTGCTGTCGTATACATGGGTCATCCCAGTAGAACTTCTTGTCTACTAAATTAGTGTTTGAAGCACAAATTGTTTTTAAAAACAATCAGAAAACTACTGAAGCAAATATCGAATATAAAGTAGACAAAATTGAAGCAATAATTGTGAGTGATAAAATTTCATTGAAGTAACAACTATTTTTCAATGTTGCTCAAAAATCCCAATGGTGCAAAGATTATATATAAATAGGTTGAAACTGGTAGGTATGTAAATACGTCTAAAACCTAACCTAGCTATGTATTTACTGGTTGGGGCAATATTCTAGTCAAAGTCATATTGCCAGTAGCCTTCTGGTCCCAAGGTGCCGTAAGGCAGGTTTTTTGTAATGTGATGATAATTGATAGGTCTATAGATTAGTTAATACGTAAATGTATTGTACGCTTGTTATATTTTAGTCATATAGGTAGCAATACGCTAATAAACATGTTTTAAGGAATCGGAAATCGGACTATTAGTACGTGCAGCTACAGATTCGCCAAAAATCTCATTTATTATTTACTGCCACGAAACACCTCAAAATCCAGTCTGGTGTTAACATGGTCAGCAGTTCCTTATAGCCTTTACGAAACTCCGGATTAAACACAGTGTAGATAATAGGATTTAACCCTGAATTGAGATAACCCAATCCAGTAACAATTTGATAAACAGCCAAACTCGGTTTATAGCCTTCCGGAAGAAATGGAATAAGCATGTACATAATCCCAAATGGTATCCAACAACCCAGAAACGCAAACATGATACAAAATAAAATTTTGGCTGCACGACGCTCTTTCGTTAAAGAAAATCGAATTTTAGCCGTAATAATTTGTTGAATTTGTATTGAGTTTGAATGAGTTGTTTTGGGTCGTGGTATCGTGTCATTTTCTCCGATGGTATCACCAATGGTAGTTTCGTCGTTGTCAATTTCAGAAGAATTATCCAATTTAGGCATTTTCCGTCGTTCCGCAAGTCTTTTTTGAATTTCACGATAGATTTTGAGATTGAGAACCACGAGGAGAATTATTGGGAAAATGAAGGAGCCCAAGGCGGAATGGAGAATGTAACCTTTTTCTTCGGTCAATTCACAACGGTCAAATCCTTCGGAGTGGTTCCAGTTGTTCCAGCCCAGTATGGGCGGGGAGCTAATCCAGAGTGTCACGACCCAGATCATTAGGATTGTCCAGAGTGCCGAGGTCATGGTCCTTCTTTGGAGATAGGATACTCCGTCCGTTATAGAGCGGTATCGGTCAATGGCAATGAGGCAGAGATGGAAGATGGATACCTGCATTGATACAAGTTTTTAACGAAATCGAGTATGCAAAACCACAAACAACCCATCCAAAAATACAAAAATTAGTTTGTATACTTTACCGTGCACAATGCAATATCCGCCGTTAGCCAGAATTCACATAATGTCTTCCCAAACGTCCATTTTTGCATAGTAATCTCCGTAATTCCAAGAGGTAGGATAAAACCTCCAACCAAAAAATCCGCCGTGGCCAAAGAGACCAGGTAAACATTTGGTACTGTTCGTAGAAACTTTTGTGTAATCACAGTTACAATCACCAAAAGATTACCCAGAATTATGGCTAAACACAAGAGTGACAGCGGAGTAATTATCACAACAATTTTCCATGTTGGAATCCCGAGGTCATCTCGTAATGTTTCGTTCCGTCCCATATTGTTTTCTTAATTATTCAAGTGTTTAAAAGTTAAGTCAAGGGTGTAACCAATTAAAACCCAAAAGTAATCAAATCAAGTCTAACGCTGCATTAGTCAAGTCAAGGAAATATTGAAATTACATACACCATACGCCGTTTTTCCGGGCTGTTTTTTGTGGTATCAAGAATACTCAATTGTGAATGTCACTGCGGTTTCCGGCATAATACTTCGATACCTGGAAATGGAAATGCTTATCAAAAAAGCTTTTACATAGTCGATGCGCAGCTCTGGACGACTATTGGGATACCTAATACTTATAACTGCAGCTTACGAAATGATTGCAGAGACAACACTTCCGGTCAATTTCCATTGTTTATTACTGAAACATCAACCACGTGAAATTAACTGATGAAAGAAGGAAACACAAAAAAATAAAGAAATACGGATCGGCACTTACAGAGAGACATTAATAAAGAATAATTTTCAGTTCACATCGTGATAACTGCAAAATATTTTATTGACCTTTTACATCAAAGAATACAATGGAAAAGCAAGGCACTGAGCTGAAAAATATCAGGCAATAAATAAGTTACCTAACCTAAGAAAAAATGGTAGCAAAAGTACTGAAATACAATTAGGCTGAAATCGAAATGTAAATGCCTTAACATAAATTAATTATGGTAATGATACTTGTTGAAATTCACGCCCAACTCATTTCTTCAATTCAATGTGCTTTCAAATTATCTTCAAGTGCTTCGGCAAAAGTAGCACCCGGAGAATAGTCCTCGAACAGAAACGTAGTGATAACCATTGGATTTGCTTTAGCCAGTTCTTGAAATTCCGGAACTTTCCAAAGACCCTGACGCTCCCTGTAGGAAAACAAAAAATATTAACTGATATTCTCAGATGTAATACAATAACTGGGAAATTCTACATAACCAAATGGCGCATTTAAAATTCAACGTTCAACCCAATTCTAATAGGTGTATCTTATCCCTACGAAATGTTTTGATATGGCGGATGGCAGCGGGTGTCTTCAATGCTACGTTATACAAACAATTTGCTTTAAACATACCTCACCTGAGTAAGAATTTCTGAATATAAAGCTTGATATCCGATGAGCAGTTATGAGACGAAGCCAGAAGCATAACTTCACCAACATTGCGGCTATTCATTTTCCGAGTAAGTTCATGGAAGCAGGACTCCTTCAATTTGTTCATTTGATACTTGTCAGCCGCCACGATGAGATCCGTCATTCCGACCACAGTCAACGGCCCAACTCGTCCCGTGTACATGAACTGAATCAAAATGTTCATAGTCTGACATTTGATATCATCAATTTTCACAATATTCGAAGATGCTTCAGACATTCCACTCTCGAACATTGCACGGAAGACGTCGCTCCGAGCTACAACGAATAGAAATATGGGTTTTGAAGCACCGTTTCTAGAGCTATTGCGTACTGTATTGTTACATGTATTTGACAAGTTATTACCTGATAAAATCAGCTTGTGAGCCTGAAGGCTTCCGTCATCACATTCAATAGTAATGTCACACATCTGCTTTGATTTCCATAATGTGCTCATGTCACGAAGAAGTCCATTTTTCAGCTGAATTTCTCGTGTGTAGTCTCCGCTCAAGAAATCCCCGACCTTGAGCTCCGGTGAAAGTTTGAAGCTCACTTCAGGGTCGAGGTCAAACTCGGGAGTTCTACAACCCATTCGAGCCTTCTTAGAACCCCCACGAGGATTCTTGAGGCGTTTGATGACCTGTAATTGTAAATGTAATTACAAGTTAATTTTTTCATCTCAAGTCAGCTAAAATCTTCATTTTATGTAATTTCGACTCACCTGATTGTTCAGAGCCTTGGTTTTCTTTTCATCCTTGCTCGTTGAGGTACTGTCAACATCAATATAGTTTTTTTCCCAACGATTGTCATCCTTGAATTCAAAGTCACTAATGGAACTACTTTCATCGGAGGACATTTTGACAGGAGACTTTCGATTGGTGCTGCTCTTGGCTGGACTTGGGTTTGGGAATTGATAGCTTCCAGCTCCGACTCCAACGCGACCGTTCATGTACTCGACCTCAATGTCAGAATCAGAACTAGAACTGGTCAGTGTCGAATCCATTTTTCTGAAACATTATCAAGAGTTAGGTATACATGGTATATGATAAATGGAAGGTTTTTGGTATAATAACCCCCGTATCTGCACCTTATTTTTGCTTATGATTAGAGCAAAAAGACGATAAGAATTAAAATGACCAACTCTGTATACCTAAGCTCTAATAACAGTAGCAAATGTGGTTCGAGAAGAGAATTGAAAATAAAAGCAAGGTAAAGTCGCTATGTATGTTGAATGTATGCATACATTCAACGTTACTTCACCTAAAATTTAAGGCCTGGATATTACTGTAATTTATATGGATTAAAAGCTCAAATTCTCAAGTCCTCTGCTCAAATTTTTCATAAGTTGAAAGTGTGTAATTACGCTACAACCTACACCTGACAAAACACCCTTCATATGTCATAACCTTTCAGGAATAGTAACATAACAAATTAAACGTTTGTTTGGTCGTTCGCTGTCCGCAGGGTACGTGTACTTCCACTGTTTGTTTGCTGCCGTTGACTAACCTAGTATTATGTATTGTCAGTGGTAAACAACGCTCGTAATTTAACGGTCAACGGTGACCGGAAACGAAAGGTGACAGGGTGCAGGTGTACGCAACGCGCAACGGTGACGCAGTATTTACTATTACATAGACACCCTACCCTACCTGGTGCCTTAAGTTGTAAGTGTTAAGTAACCTGTGCTGTCCCTTGTCTTGTCACCTATCACCTATAGATCTAGATTATTACGGGTCAACGCTAGTGGTAATAAATTTCTGACCTACCTGTCACCTGTGACCCGTTGCCGATGTCCGTGAGGATTTATAACGTGATGAGAGACGGAAGGCCGATGCTGCTTCGAACACTGATGACTAACTGGTGACGGTGCGTGCGGTGATTCGAGACAAATGTCAACTATATCGTATTTCGATTCGATTCGCGTTGATCTACACTTACAGACTTATCATTCGTTCGTTGGTTTTTTGTTTTTGGTTGCATAAAATTCGTGGCAATCAACGCTTGCGTAATAGTCGAGTGTTGAAGGGTCATTGACCTCTGCTGTCAGCATTCTTTTAGCGTCCTAAAAATGCCAACTATATTGCTATTGAGAACTATTAAATGCATTTTATCGGAATTTATTATGCAAATTTACAATAATTAGTCATAACTGAACTGAAATTAGGTAATTTAATTACGTATTATCTTGCTATGCATCAGGTATTTGTAATTTAGCGACTTGATGTCTATGTTCATGCGATTAAGCATCCCTAAGCCTTTGACTCCGGAACGCGAACCAGGGAGAGCACATTCGCTTATTAAAAATGCTCAGTTACAGTGCAGTATAAAAGAATGCGTCATATACTCTGCTTCTCTACAATCACCCAAGCCTCAGTTCTGACGTCAGTCTATGCCGGCGGAGAATACGAAACTTCATGTCAATAAATTCCTGTTTGGGAGTTCAGATTTTGGATTTCAGATTTGGAAATTGGGACATTCAGCATTAGATTAGCAATTTGTAAATTGTAAATGATGAATGGATAACGACAAGGATTACAAAGGTCAGTTCTGGGAAATACCCTGTTAGGAATTTGAACACTTGTCACCCGTTCCAGGTCACGTTCGTTGAGGTCATCCATTGCGTCTAGTTGCTAGTACGAGAGTGGGACCTTCAACTTTGCGCAATTCATCATTAAAGTCAAAAGTGAAGTAAGAACGGTCAACGGTTATATGTGTCACATACGTTTAATGTCTATTGACTATTGATATGAAGCAACTTTGACATTTGATTTGTATAGGAATTCTGAATTGGACAAAAACTGCAGCTGAACGACGGATGTGAAGTGTCAGGCTCGCGGCTCGCTTGACACATGTGACATGATGAAATTAATATCCTGTTATTATTATAGTCGATAGTGCAGGGTAGTTGTTAGTTTAACTCTTGTATTATCGACTGGTCCTGAGTCGTGACCGTGAAGATCAACCCGGCCAAACCATGTCACTCATAGAACAAATGTTTGGGTTTTCTTACGAGAAACGACCACTAAAAAGAGCTCGTCTTGGTCCACCTGATGTGTATCCACAAGATGCAAAGCAACGTGAGGTATGTTTTACGAAAAAAACAAATTAAATGAAGCCTATTTGTATTATTTACATCAAATTTTGGCAATTCTAATTGCGTTTGTTTTGTGTAAATAGGACGAGCTGACGGCAGTGAATGTGAAACAAGGTTTTTCTCATATACCTCAAATATCAGATGAATTTGGAACTGCCAAAAATATTAACCTCAGTGCAGCAAAGGTAATGTTGAATTATTGTTGAATGTGTCCATTTGGGCTTCGAATCTACAGTTGTATGCATTCTGTATTCAATTTTTTCGTATAATTACTTTATTAGCTTGGAGCTTTCATCAACGGTACAATTTCAAAGAAGATTGAGTTGAATGCTCTGCCGGACACTGGGAAGAGACGGCTGCAAGTGAATACAAAAGACCATTTTTGGCCAGTAACTCCAAGAGTGAAACATATTGTTGAGTCTTGGATGAAAGACTTGGCCGGAAACAAACCATTGTCTGCTCTCGGGAAAAAAGTACCAATTTTCAATAAGAGAGAAGAAATATTTATTATTCTTGCTGAACACTCCGTTCCGCTCCTCCGTGCAGCCTGGTTTCTCAAAATGACTGCAAGTTATAACTCTGCAATATCAGAAGCAAAAACTAAGAAACGGCAAATTCCGGATCAATCCCAAGGCAAGTCGAAGCAATTACATAACCGGGCTACTCGTTATTTCAGGAAGGATCTTCAGTCAATAATCGTCTTCGTCTAATTTCCTTTACAGAATGGACACTTTCTTTAATTCGATGTATGAAAGACATACTGACTCGCCTACTGGACTGGTGCAATGGAGGGACTGGAATCCTGCCTTCAAACAGTAATCCTGGTTCAAATTCGAGTGTTGGTGGTGGTCCGTCGTTGACCCCGACCCACATTTCTTCCTCATTGCAATCCGGTGGGTCAGGTTCAGGGTTCGGTGGGTCTTCCTCGATCCTATTTCCGGAAGACGGCAGCATTGCTCTTCGACAATGGAATTATTGCATAGATTTGGGCAAGCATTTATACGAGGTAAGTTAAGGCTGTTCTCATGCTTCCAATTTTAGCGGTATCTATCGCTACAATCAGAGTTCAATTCTGATGTTTTCATTGAACTTACAGGAAGGGCTTTTAGATCGATTCGAGTGGCTTCAATTTATAATTGTTTCCTGTGACCGTGTGTCCTCATTGGAGGATGGGGCCTGGAAGGCTCTGGTTCCACTCCTCCTTTCCTTCACACCCGAAATAGCTCAATCGGAATTCCTCTCGAGGCGTCTCGCCAATTTGTCCGCTCGTCGTCTCTCAACCCTATTCAATGACATGGACGGGCCCAATTACCAATCTCCACTCGGAATTCAACCGCCAGCTGCTCTATTGGAACATCTCCAGTGCCCAGCACATAGAAGCACTGTCCTCGCCTTGGTCAGCGCACTGCAAGTCATCACATTGGAATGCCCAACTGCTCTCGTCTACAATGGGAACAACTTTCTGAATCCAAGCATAGGCCTCGATGGGAATGGAATAGCGGAGAGTGCAAATGGGATTCAGCCAGTTGGAAGTGCATTAGATCTTCTGCCAATCCCACCGTCGGCCCTGCCAATGCCTCCGCGGGCTAATAATCCAATAATAAGATCACAACTTCGATTCAGTGAAGATCAGATTCGGATGCGAAGTCGAGCTGCGGAAGCGCAATGGGCTTGTGAGGAATGGCAACAATCTTCTGCAGGTAACTAATCGTAATTCTGAAATTCTGTCGCCGTATTGTCGTTGTTCTTGTTGCCATTTCCAAGTTGACATTTGTCAATGCTATTTTACGTCTTTTTTCACAGCAACAACGCTCCAGAAAGTACTTTCCGGTTTAGAAGCCCTGGACAAGTTCGAAACCGGGAATTCCTTGGACACCTTATATTCTAAAATATTTGCGTCTACACCAGCAAACAAGGAAAATCCAGGTGAAGGAGATGCTCCGATTGTTTTACTCCTCTGTCAATGGGCCGTGGCACCGCAGCGTTATGGAGATCACCGAGCTCTGATTGTGGCCCGACTTCTGGAACACCGTCAGGCAGAAGTGACGTCCACGAGTGATGCTCATGAGAGCATGAATAGTGTTGGACATCAACAAGGAAATAGTGACAAGAACGAGAATTCGGGAGACGATGTCACGAATGGCAATGATACGAATAGTGGGAGTGAGTCCGGGAACATGGGAACCCCGCAGAACAATACTCCTTCCGAAATGAACGGGGGGAGTAATAGTTGCAGTGGGAACGGAGATGATGAGAATGATGGCTACAATGGACCACCGATTTATCATAGTCTACTCTTCAATTATTTGGATACTGATGCACCAGTGCTGGGTAAGAAGTAGTTCAAGAATAAACATTTCGTCGTATTTGTACTCTTCGTGGCATCCAAAATCTATATCTATAAAATCGTACTTTGTGTACTTGACCACTATCTGCTCCGAAAGGAAGCCACGTTCAGGGATGAGTGATACGTCAAAAAGCTAATTTATTGTAGTTTTCCCCATGGTGGTTTAATTTGAACTTTGACGTTTGAAATTTTGACCCCGGGTCAAGGCTGGGTCAAAAAATCAATTTTTTTTTCTGTAAAAACATGTTATTTACGTGGATCCTGTGATCCTGATAGGAAACGGCTCCTGACAGTGACCCTTAGTTTCACTTTTGCCCCTGGAAGAAATCTAATGGTCAAAATCTGACCCCGCGTTTTTATTTTATATTCGGGTGCCTATGGGGGTAGGACGTAAGGCGCATGGGGGTTTTCCTATATTTAACCCTCTATTTGACCCCAAATCGAGGTCAAGAGAAGAGGTCAAAATCTGACCCCGAGTTTTTATTTGATATTCGGGTACCTATGGAGGGAGGACGTAAGGCGCATGGAATTTTTCCTATATTTGACCCTCCCTTTGACCCCAAATCGAGTTCAAGAGGTCACAAAACCTGACACTCGAATATTAGATCGGGTAACTTTAAATATTTTTCTTCACAGATGAATCTTCCGCAACAAGCAAAATGAAGTTTTCATCTCTCGTTCATCTCTTCGCCGCACTGATTCGTCACGACATATTCTCTCATGATTCCTATCTCTGCACATTAGTAGCCAGAGGAGACTTGTCCACATTCCCACCGCCGAATACGTCGACGGGTTCAAATCCAAATTCGGGTGTTCAGGCCATCCAATCTGTGGCCACTCCAGGCCAAGGGCCCATGTCACATCCTGGTCCTGGAACACCAGCATCAGTCTCATCCACAGTAACTCCAGGGGCTACCCCACATCACGACGCAATGGACGAGGGTGGGCGTGGTGGACCGCTCTTTCAGCCCTTACCCCGAATGCAGGAAAATCCCAGACAACAGGACTATGATGACCGGAATATTGACGATGATTTGGATCGAATACTCCAGCATATAACACAGGAACAGCAGAATAATATGGACCAGGTCGATTCTCCGAAAGAAGACCAAGGAACTGAACGAGGTTTTGGGTCAATGCAATCCGGTCATCAACATCCGAACAGTAATTCCAATTCGGACTCAAATAACGGAAATTCTCGAAGTGGGTCTGCTGGTGGTCCTGGCTCTGCAAATTCCAATTCTCCGGCATCAGTCGAAGTTTCGAAACAATCCAGGCATCGACTCTACGTCACACATTTCCCACTTCCACAGGACGATGCTTATCAACATGAAGCCAATCAACGGCATATTCTGCTCTACGGCGTGGGAAGGGCTCGGGATGAGGCCCGGCATGTTGTGAAGAAAGTGTCAAAGGATTTGACGAAATTATTCAGTAAGAAATTCTGCTACGAAATTGCGGATGGGAGGTCGAGTGTAAAGAAACATTCAAAGAATGAGATTTCAATGGAGAATCTACAGAGTAGATTTCAGTCACTTCCATATTTTGATCAACATGCTGTGACTTCCGTGATTGGAATTAGTGTTTTGGAAATGTTGTCTTCCTTTGCCGCAGGTACAATTCAATGTTTTTTTTACCCGAAAACAAGTTATTCGTTCATTGTGCGTTAACATTAAACAATCTGTATTTTTATGTGAAACAGGACGCAGTAATTATTTGCCCACTGTGGAACACATTGCATTTTTGACGGAACTCATGGAAGTTGGTCTGAATATTTTGGGTTTATTGGAAACAGCCATTGAGATACTCCGAGAGTTGCCTGAAGTTGAATCACAATTAATTCAAAAAGGTAGCTCAATTGTAGGGCATTATACGACGTCGCTCTTGATTCAAATTGTGGCAATACTGCGGCGCTACCACTGCTCTCTCCAATGTAAGTAACTCAAAACATATTTTAGAGTTATTTTGTTACTTTCTCTGGTGTGTAATTCTCGTTTATTCTGGATTATAGTGGACCCAGAATTGGTGACAATGGCATGGGAGGGTTTGATCAAAGTGACGCGTCGTTTCACGATAGCATCTGACTGTTCCTCGGCTGAAAGATGTGCTCTGGCCCTACTCACGGATCTACAAGCTAGTGCATCGTTTCTGAGGTCCAAGAATCTCTCTGAGCTCTTGACCCCTGTAGCTGCCAAATTGAGAACAGTACTCGCAGCTCAGGTGAACCATGCGGAGTCGAACTACGAGTTTGACCGTTCTTTCATGACCCAGTGTTTGGATAATCCTCGGCGAAAGGTTAGTAAATGCTTTTAGTATAATGCGATACTGCTTTCAAAGAAATACCTGAATTATTTGTTTAAATGTTACAGGTTGAAACTTCCATAATTCGACAGTTGAATGAAAGCGTGTCCTGTCGCTACAGTTTCGTCTGCAATGCAGTCCTCAGTGTTTGTAATGAAGCGGATTCAGAGAGACTGAATGACCTTGTGTCACTTTGTGCGGAAATGACTGCAGCTTGTCCCACATTAGCTCCCGAATGGCTGGAAGTACTCCAGGCTCTCTGCTGTCCTTCCACACACCCCACGTCGTACCCCGTGATCCTGAAAGAGATTGACGTGAAGCACCTGAGTATACACTCGAGTCTGGCTACGCTCACGGCCATGCTCGTGGCGAGACAATGTTTTGCACTCCAAGACATTGTAATTCAAGCCGTACCCTCACTTCTCAAAGCCTGGAACGAAGGAAATGGACCACAAAATAAGAACACAGAAGCTGGAGCACGGATTACTTGTCATCTCCTCCTCAGCCTTTTCAAGACACAGGATGTCATGAATCCAAATGTTCAACCCTGTGTTCTGAAGCTCAGTTGTGACCGAAGACTCCTCTCAGCAACATATACCAGTATTACGCTTGGAGCAGTGCTGGCTGTTCTGAAGGCTATGCTACTTCTCGCAGATGCTGCAATTACTAATGAAAGACGGGAACAGCGGCCGGGCATGCCTCAGGGTGAATTAAGTATTTCTCATATTCTTGGAACGTCGGATGTTCTACCGTCTGAACGGAATTCTGATGCAATAAGGTCAGTTTCAATGTTTTAAATCCATAGTACTAGAGGATAATGTGAAATACGAACAGCATTTATACAGGGTGACGCTAAATATTTTTCTCCCTCTCTAGGTCACACTTCCAAAAAAAAGCGTTCACTGACATGTGATATACCAAGTTAAAGAGAATTTAATTGCGGATCTAACGGCGCAATAATATTTTGACTTTTCTTACAAGCGGCTGCGGTGCAGCGCAAGAAAGAGAGAGTGAGTGCGGCTTAGCTGCGACCCATCTCACTCTGCTCCTTTTAGAGACAGCAAAATCCGGATCGTTATTCGGAGATCGTGACCGTGATCGTGAATAAGGGTTACGCGACATTTGAACGTCCCAGGTGTTGAAACATGGTTATGAATGAATGATATGATTATTGATCCATGTATTTTGGAGTTGGAGAAGTGTTTGGATCAATTTTGCATCGATTTAAAAAACGTCCATGTTATGTTGGACCATTTAATCAGCTGCAAGAGGGAAAATTCGACGTTTTTCACTATTTTGCGCTGCACAGCGGCTGCTTGTAAGAAAAGTCCAAATATAATTGCAAGATTAGATCCGCAATGAAATTTGCTTTAATTTGGTATATCATATATCATTGTACGATTTTTGGAAGTATGACCTGGAGGGGGAGAACAACATTTAGCGTCACCCTATACATTCTCGGATTTTGATTTTGTTATTTTATTACAGATCTGAGCCTCGGTCCTTTGCAAGTTTTGCCTCAACAGCCCTTCAGCAAATGTGTGCCGAACCCTGGGTTCGTCAACGCTGTCTCCATGATTCTCTTGAACTCTGTCAACCAGACATGTTACTGGACGCAATTGTGTCACCCAGACAGGCTCAGCGTCTCCTCCACTTGATCTGCTATCCGGATCTTCCGCTCCCTGACGAAAGCCTGGAAGCTCGGGTTCTTATTCCGCGGATTTTAGAAGGATTAGATCAAT
>JAQFYT010002658.1:0-12330 GCA_034694925.1 Ceratophysella denticulata
GCATTCACCACATGCACACCAGGATGCGTATATTTATCCTGACTGCATTCCAATTTTACTGACTGTATTCCAATTATTCTGACTGGGTTTTATATATCCTGACTGCATTCCTTTTATTCTGACTGCGTTTTATATATCCTGACTGCATTTCATTTATTCTGTCTGCATTTCATGGATTTCGGCCTGCAATTCTACCAATTCGGTCTCCCTGTTAATTGTAAGCCGTTAATTACTTTGAGCTACCCATACACAGCCATCAACTTACCTCGTTAAGTATTGTGATGCTTCATCACACATACTGTATTATACCTAACTTCCTACGCTGACTCGACCCCTATGATTCTTACATAAACACACTTTTCTTTTTAAGCTACCACTCAACAATAGCGTGCTATCTGATGATTTCTTAGAAATTGAACTTTGTGCTAGGTACATGATGGATCGACATATCGTATAGTTGTTACACTATCCGAGCAGATACGTTACATGATGAATATACAGTTATATATGTATATGATATGATAAACCACGACTCAGCACATTTGTATAAGGCATAAGCTTAAAATCGGTGATTCGTCTTGAACTATTTTCAACGAACTCATAGTTATAAGATAGTAATAACCCTATGGAGCTCACAGCTTCCTAAAGCATTCTCTGAGATCAGCCCATTCCTTTTCTCACAGTCTTTCCGGTCAAGCATTCAGTCAGGCTTACATTATTTTCGAACTCAAAATGAATCGTAAGCAATTATTCGGGATGGGCTCCATCCTTGGAATCCTCTGCATTGTGGTCATTATATACTTTGTGACGCAAAACTATATTACAACAATCCCAAAATATTCTTCAATTGAAATCTCACGTAATTTGGGAAAAGCTTCAAAGGATGTCAACCAGGAAATTGAAACCACGACAATTCAACCACCCCTAATTACCCCAGAGTGTCCTGATGCCAAAACGAGCAGCATGTTTGAGCTCAAAAACGTACGTGTCGAATCCATGGAACTATTAGGTGTCTTACAAAACTGTGACCATTTGGAAATTATCCGCCTACTTGAAGTGGAAGTAATCGGAAGCTTTAATGGGAAGAAAGCCATCCTCCCTAAACTAACAGAGTTTACGTGGGACCACATCACCTCAGACCCTCGTAAGAAAGACATGACATACTACCACAACCTGAATTCTGAACAACTTCTTTCCGAATTTCTGTTCTTTGATACTGTCAACCGCACTGAACCTGGTAGTATTACCTTTACCGGGCAGCTGCAACTACGAAAACTTCATTTTAAAAGTGGGATTGTCACGCTTCATCTATTTCGAGATCAAGGAGAAGTGAAAATTACTCACTTCAGGAATGCAGCGAATTCAATTCTAGCACATCTTTATTCCGACGCAAATTTCAAGCTAAAAAATCTGACTTTAGAATCAATTCCGGTGAATGTTGACCTTCTCCGGGTAACGGATTTGAAATTTCTCAGATTAAACGATGTCGATCTCTCATCGGAGAAATCATCCACAATGTCTACATTCATTCAATCGTGCTTGTTTCTGGAGGAACTTTATTTAAATACTTGGATGTCTATGAAACCCGATTTCAATGTCTTAGAAACGAGAGATTTGATCAGTCTAAACCACCTGAGTCGAGTCTCTTTCACACAAGGCGTGTCTCTAAATGGTATTAACATCATCAGATTCAAAGTGTCTCCCGGTCTGTCGCTACCACAAGTAGAATATTTTTCATTGGATGTCACTTTCGGAAAAATGATTGATCCAAACCTGACTAAGCACTTTGCTGCTGTTTTCCCAAATCTGAAGAAATTTTGGTACGAAGCCGTTGATTTCAAAATGTACAACGAGTACAGGCCCGGGGAGATACCGCTTGAAAGGTTTCAATCTCTGTACGATAAAGTAATCTACGCGGCTCTGGAGATTGGAAGCCTTCAATCCATTTACGTCATTGGCTACATGGCGGATCCAACTCCAGAGATGAAAGCAAAGAGCCACAAAGTTTCAACTGTGTTGAAGGAAGCAGGAATACGATCGGAAGAAACGAATTTTGTTCTTTCCAAGAATGAAAATCAGAAATGGTATGGAAGAGCACTGGTTGGACTGGTCAAAAATATGTGGAAACCGGTTTACGATGGATTCGTCTATTGAAAGGATTACATGTAGTGTACACTATGCGGTTATTGGTAATTCTCTATTATTCAATATGTTTTCCTGTATTAGAAGTTACGTATTTTTATGTGTAATTATTATTTGGCAATTTCTATCTGGCAGATATACTTTCAATTAGAACTAGATATACTTTATTTCAGATATCGTTCAGTAGTTATGATGACTTAAACTAATCATGTATTCCTGTGAAAACTAAGCAAATTATATTGCACCGCCGACAACATTTTTGTTTGATTCAGCAACTCCATTTCAGCTCGGGATTGGTCCGACAGAACAGAAAAACAAATAATCGCACAAGTTTGCAAATTCTAGAAACATTTTAGTTGGATCTGTTAAAATATAGGAAAGTTAGTAGTAGTAGGTGCATTTCATGTACCTATTCGCTCAATCCTCATTTTAAATGTGCATCGCGCATCTGAATCCTGGTAATTGTATATATTTCATAATAATCAACTAACAGAAAGTTTATTATGCAACAATTTTCTGTAAACATTAATTTCGAAGTCGCCAGGCATTTGCTCGATGACAACGTGCATTATTTTGTAATTTGAATCCATTTCCTTTTAGCACGCAAACTTGCAGATGATTGAGTAGTTGAATTTTTATGCCGAATCGATAATAAATCGATAATAATATCGGTAAATCCGAAAAGGTTGATGCAAACTTTGAAAAATTGATGTTGCAGCAATACCTTTGCGCTTTCCATTCCAAATTGATGTAATAACTGAATTTCAGTTGTACACTTATTGAATTATTTGTTCTTATTTCTTAGTGGGGGTGGCAGCTGCTAAAGTCGACTTACCGACAGAGAAAGGATTTCCAATTGTAGTTCTTTTAGACGAAAGCGACTCAATTATGCTATTTATTGACCTCAGTGACCAGCTTCTTATGATAATGAAAACTTCTGATGAGAACACGGAAATGAAGCTCAATTTGGTCTCTGTAAAAATCGCGTTGATTTCTTCTTCAGGTACCGATTCCATACGCAACGCTATAGCTACAGAGTAGGTGGGTTGTAGTTGGATTGGAGGACGTATTCCTGTCACTAGACCCAGATACGTGCAATTATCACAAATCAAGACTACGTAAGTTAGAAAAAACTAATAAATTAAAGATTAATAACATTCTCTGTCACGTATCGCTTGTTAAACCGGAAGCATATCCATTTAATATGAACAAAATTAAATATATAAAGGGTAATTTGACTTGACTCTACTTTAGAATTTAAATGTATTTATAACAGTCAGAACTCATCAGACACAGGCACACAGCTCTCAGAGTTCCATGGGATGACGGGAAATGTATCCAATGTCGCATTTTTCACAAATAATTCAGAACTAAATTCTAAGCCTTCACCGCTAAAATATACAGAGTTGATGTAGCTTCCAACTGTTTGCACGATGTCAGTTGTCCATTGAAGATCAAAAACCAGTACTCCTTCTTCTTCGTGACTCGGGACCAAGTTCGCAAGGCCATATTTACCGTATTTGAATCCTATAGAGTCCGTGGCTGAGTTGTATGTAATATGAATGTCACCTTTTCAGTAAATAATTTGAAAATTCTCATTATAACTCTTTTTTCTATCTATTTCAAAACATTGAGCCAACTCAACGAAAAATTACCGTTCACTGCATTTCCATAAACACCAACGATATCTTCTATATTCAAATTATGTTCAAAATCTGAGCTAAATTCGCTCTTGATTTTCCTTTCGTTTTCTAAGATATTGTTTTTAGTTACTCTGAACCTCAGATCTGTTTCAATTTGGAGCTTCAATGGAGCTTTCTGCATATTTTTCAGCTGAGCTGCAGTTTTTTCGATTCCTTCAAATTTACCTAATGATTATCACAGAAATATCAGTTATACATATTGGTGCTCATATATTAATATCTTCGTATACACCATTTAGATGATAGAAACATATATTTAAATTTACCCAAGGCCATTCTAAGGATTGCATCGTGAAGAATATAGGGTAAAGGGCCTGGTCCGTTGGCAGAAAGGAAAATTCCAAATCTTTTATCGGGTAACCAACTTAATTGAGAATGGTATGGAAAGTAGTAACCCACATGACTAATCTTTAGCCAACCTATTTAGTATAAAAATATCCACTTGAGAATTAATTTGAACGAATTCCTATTTATACTCAAACGTAAGAAAATGAAATTTATAGGTCATAGTCACCATCTAGCTCTCCGATTTGAAGTGCCATTCCATAGCCTTCGGATGACTCAGTGATATCTTCAGGACTAGTTTTATACCCATACTTATGAGAAATGATATTATTTGTGTACATCCAGTCAATTACATATTCCGGAACAACTTGCAT
The DNA here is from genome assembly GCA_034694925.1 of Ceratophysella denticulata. NCBI lineage: Eukaryota > Metazoa > Arthropoda > Collembola > Poduromorpha > Hypogastruridae > Ceratophysella > Ceratophysella denticulata. Next base: position 4,505 of record JAQFYT010002658.1, read on the forward strand.
ATCCCCGACCCTTCCTTTTGTCATATGGAACTGAAGATATTTTCCCATATCCGTGGGACTGGACAAAATTCCGCCAGCTGCTTTCCCAAGTGCAATAGTCCTGTTTTACGAAGAAATTCAATTATAAACTAAAACTTCGGATTTAGGATAACTTCTACACGAAATTACAAAAAAAATCAATAATTTTGACTATGTTAATAATATTCTACTAACCCAAATAGCTTTAGACTATATGGGATTGTCTTCCCATCTATACTTTGAATATAGGGATGCGCAAAGCTATCCAACTTTTCAAAGTCACCATTTACATCAACGAAAGTCGTCTCAGTCATGTTCAGTGAGTGGAAGAAGTCAACGAACTAAAAAGTAAATGCAATTTTAATTTAATTTTATATAAATTATTGTGGTTTATAACAGAATGTGTATGTGTAAGGATTTCTACGTACCAAGTCTTCAATAGTAGAATTTGCTAAATGGGCGAGTACTTCACCGGCCAAAACAATGAGATTGTTATTGTAGGCCAGACTCGATCGGAAGTCACAGCTAGCTTTGAGATATCGCATTCGACTAAAATAAGTACATAAATGTCACTAATGTTTAAATGTATATTTCAAACATTTAGTGTCTGTTCTGGAACTGTTAACCGATACATCAACTCGGAAAAATTGAAACAAGCATTATCAAACCACGTTACCGTAATTACATATATGTTAGTAAATACTTACTAAACTTGTTGTTCTCTCGTTTCTTCTGTTCCAAATTCGGTGGGCATATGTGTGGACGAGAGACATGCTCGATGTGACATAAGGTCACGAAAACTGACACTCTCACTCCTCACTCGGTCACTGAACGTTAGGTTATTATAGTTTTTAGCTAATTTGGTCACAGGTATATCCAAGACGGATTCTCCCAAATCCGGAAATATTTCACTCAAGGTCTTAACAATGAGCGTTCCAGTCATACTCTGAGAAATGCATTAATAATCACTGCAGTAAGTATTAAATAGCGTACAGAATTTAGAATCACAATCAATAATATCATACATCTCGATAATTAAATACAATAGTTGATACAAACCTTCGTCACAGATCCAATGTCAAATAAACTATGACCATTTGCTAAGAGTTCTTCTTCACGATTTCTATATCCGAAACCCTTTGCTACAATTGTCTCACCATTTTCAACAATGGTGAGTCCGAAGCCTACCACTTCCCCACCCCTAATTACATCCTCGCCCAAGTTGTCAATTATTAATAGCTCTTCCGGCGTAAGACCTTGAGTCGGGTTAGAACATAGTAAAATAGAAACAACAAGTGTAAAAATTATTAGGTTCATATTAAATGCAAAATAAATGCGTTTCTAGCACTCGTAAAAAAAGCAATTTTTGGATGAAATGAAATTATGACTACAAAAAAGACCAAGTTATAATTGTGAATGAGTTTAATTAATTTCAACCCTTTTATATTTTAATTTTAGTCATCACAACACTCATAATTCTGACGCTGATGGTCAAGGTGCACGCGAGTTAGTTGACATGACACATACTTCCATGGAAGCCAGTTTCGAGAGCACGTGTATCCTGTGTCATCTTTTCAAAAGTATCAATCCGGTAAACTTTTAACCTGCTTGTACTGTATTCACGCGTATCAGGAGTCAAATTGATAAAATGCATCGGATAACTTTACATAGCACGCACGTGGCGTTTCCGAAAATTCATACTCAAGTTCGAGGTTTGAGTCCTTCCAATTAATCCTCTAATAATCTATTTGCACTTAACCTGCACTGCTTCAACTCCACTAATGGGAATGGGGATTACCTATAAAACATGAGTCAGAAAATTAACCAGTGGTACGACACGTGTAGTGAACTACCGGCATAATTTAAAATAGTTTACCAACGGTAAAAATGCGTATGCGCTATTAATAAGAGAATTATATAAACGTGCCATGAGAAAATAGAATCTGCCATAAAAAAGAAGACTTGTGCAATAAGTCTGCATGGCATTTAATTTGATTTTAGTCAGGTTAGGTTAGGTTAAAACGTTAGCGGACAAGATTGATCCGTTCTACAGGTTAGGTTGGATTTTGGAAATACCCAAATGACCAACAACTAACCTAACCTTTGGAATTTTAAACCAATTTTACTTATTCCAGCATTCCATTTCCTATTGCAAAAGTCTTATTTTTTACGGCATTATTCTACTTTTTCATGGCTTCGAAAAATGCCACCCTATTAATAAGTGATGTGCCGATGTGGCTAAGCTGGCAACCGCCAATTAACATTCACTGGATTCCGAATTATGTTCTATTTCTCTCCAAAGCTTTGTATGTGTTTATTCAGAGTACGTACACGTGGACATAAACTTGAACTACCTATTTAGCTCTGTTTGATTCACATTATGAAATAACATTGTAATTCCCTGCCAGGCTCAAGTGGGTACAAACACATATTCAGTCTGTTATTTCGGGCAGATTCCGACCAGTCACTCCTCGTTCCAATTCAACTGTAATCATCATCATCATTCATCTCCTGTCCTTCTACTCTTTTGCCTCGTACTAGCTTCTAGTCTTCTGTTTGTTCTGAAATCCAGAATTGAGGAATCCTCCTGTCACTCTTCAGCTCTTCACAAGAAATTTCATAAAGGGAAAAAGGCAAACGCATTCACATACCTATCTAGATATCCTTTAAGATTTTCATAGCGCTGTGACAGTTCGAATCTAGGCCGCTATGGGGTCGCCACTCGTATTTCTAGTATGCAAGCGAAAGACATTTGGGAAGGAGTACGCTTTGGAGCCGTTTGCTGAGAAGGGGGTGGTGAATACGGTATGGTTTGGTGTCTCTCCCTTTTACAAACACAAAAAACAGTGTATTCCAGTCTTTTTTTAATTGCTAGTTACATTATAACTCATACATTTCTCAACACACAGGGGTGTGTGAGGGCTTGTTGAAAAACTAATTTTTTAATGCACAACGCCTACTAAGTTAGAATTCCTAAAAGAAATTCCGCCGCCAAGCCTTGTCCGCCATTTTGCTTTCGAGCAAACGAGATTTTTTTAAACTTAGTAGGCGTTGTGGAGCAACTCTACGGATTTCCAAAATGTCCTCATTCGCCCCGATCCGTTTAGAAATGACGGGGTTATAATGAGGACTAGCGCAGCCTTAAGGCGCGTGTAGGTTTTCCCAAAATCCGAAGCCCCAGCCCCCTATATCCTAATCAGAAATATTCCCTTTCTTCCCAAGAATGCTGAGGATACAAGTAACATCACTGGTCTGGCCACTGGTTCATATCCGGTTCGAAGTAAATATTTTGCACCTACCCGTTCTCAAGTGGAAGAATGAATAAAGGGATTTATATATAGTAACCTCACTCCTTCAACACACACACACAGAAATAGAAAAAATGTTTGATTCCAAACAAGTCAGCTTATACGAAAGAATAAGATATTTGGTGTATATATATAATATATATTTGGTTAGATTCGACTCAGTCCTATGCCCCACATATTGCACAGAGCACAAATGACACTGCAATATCTACCGATGAACCATGAATACATACTTTTATATTACGACCAGGCTATTATGTCATAAATGACATAGGAAGGAGTTTAGTTTGTTACATTATGACCTGCCCTGCTACATTACGTTGTATTAGGTAACTAACACGAACAGTACATATACCTATAGTCTAGAAATTTCAATAAAAAGAACGGAACTAAATATAATTCAGTGCCTTATATAATATGGGGATTTATTGTATACAGCATTGTTTACATTTCAAGAAGACATTTTATTTTGTTGAAAAACAAAAACTGACATATGTCACCCAATCCATTTACCAAAGACCAAATCGCCTGACCTGCAGCAGACTGTGAGTTAATCTGATAATTAAGTACGAATGGTAAATAAGACTAAGGCACGGTATACTCAATTTCGTTATCAATAGTTAACTTGGATACTTGCGTGTTTTTTTTGGATTACCTCCCACGTAATCTGGCTAAAACAACATCGAAATTATAATATTAGGCGCGGAAACTGGTGCGTACGGTTACCAAAAATATAGGTAATTAAAATTGGTATTCCTTAGAGTGTAGAGATGTTCAATAAAGCTTTTAAATAAAATCCCGCAAGTCTCTTACTTGAATATTAACGACGAAATTGAGATTCCCGCAGATCATTTTATTATGGGAGTATTTTTAACATAATGGATTTTATACAAGGTCAAGTAGCTTTTAGTGATAATTTACTAACTAGATTAACGAATTATTTAGAATTACCAAAAAGTGACCGATAAATACCGTGAAGGGAATGTACGTTTTATAGAACATTAAATTTTACCATTTAAATACACACTTAAATCAACGTTGGAAGCGATTGGAAAATTTCGTGATTTAAAAATTTGTTAATTTTATCGATTCGGCTCAAATTAATCACGGATAATATTTATTTTCTATAGACCGGAATCTGTCCCAGTCATTTTAATTGTCAATCCTCAAAAAGATTGAGCAAGATCGAGCAATGTTTAATTTTGACTCCAATGCCTTGGCTCCCGCCATGGAGTTTCCGGAGAAAAATATGGAGTTCGACGACTTGCAACGGCTTGTGTATCGCATTGCGGATCTTTATCCTGGTCTCTTCCATAATGTAAGTAAAGACAGTTCATGATTTCCCCGTCTCCTTTTCCAAATTCTTGACATTTAAGAAACAATTTGTGAAATCAAGTACCGAAGTACTTGATTATATTGTATCGTTATAAACTACATGTACTTATTCATACCCCGTTGTAATAGGGCACAGACACAGGACTCACGGACACACCTCTTCTGGACATGAACATGGGATGCAGCAGTTCACTAAAAGTAAAAACAAAGGCTGTTCATTATAAACCTCTGAAAAAATCTCAGAATCTTAGAAATGGTCTTGGGACGGAAAATGAGTCAGTTGAATCAAATAAAAATTCTGATGAATCAAATTCTCATTCTCAGTCTGAGGTATTTCCTTTTGTATCATGATTGATCAAATTTAGCTTCTCTTTATGAATTAATTGTTGGTTATTTACCTATTTGATATAGTACGATAATTTGAATCTGCACACCATAGGGCACTGAATCCAAAAGTGAGTCTTCAATTGAGACGGACTATTCAGGCAACAGTTTCTCTTCAAAATCCGCCGAGTTCTCTGGTGAATTTGTCCAACCCGGGAACGAATCGTCAACTTTTCCACAGAAGAAGGCTACCAACAGCGCCGGGCAAGCATTACGCGTTCCAAATAAGGCTAAATATAATCAGACGAGGAGTAACTCCAGTACAGGCAACCGATGTGTAATAGCTGGGAAAAAGGGATTTTCTGTCCTGTCAAATTATGCTACCGGAACCAAGAAATTCAATTTATCAGCCTGTGACCCGTCTCGATCTTCCCAGACCCAGGTCAGGGACACTGGAAGCTTATATGCACACAGAAACGGAGTTACCTCCGCTGCATCGGTGAAGATTCAACACATAGGTATTGCTTCTACTGATAATAAAGGCGCTACGGCAGTCCATTTACCCAATCTCAAAGAGTTTTGCCTTTACTTTATTAGGAACTTCGGATACCATGAAAACAATGGTTTCGGTTAACTCTGATAAGCCGATTATTGATCGAATGAAAGCGGCCCGAAAGTACATTCCAGAACCGGCAGCAGGCTCAACAGATGCGAATGAAAAGGAGCTTAAGCCGAGTGGGAGCAAGAGCTCATCTAAGCTACGGAATAGGAAGAAAAAGAAATGCGTGCTAAGTAAAGAGGAGCTGAGACCATTGTGCCAAAGCTTCACTCTTAAATGTACCGTCACAAGCGCTGCTGGGCATCCCACGGCGAAAGAGCAAAGTCCCAGGCGAAAGACAACCAAATCGACCTCATCACGAGGCAAACAACAGAATACCCAGAAGGAGCGCTTTACTTTCGAGAAAATGGTATTCACAAATTACAAAACCACCTTCGCCCTTCCGCCGGTTTCATTCATCACAAATAATGCTGGTGTGAATCTCTCTTATTCGACACCGAGACAAGCTTCGCCACTTGCACAGTTATCTGAGGCTTGTGGGATGCGAATAAACTCGTTTCCGCCTCGAATATCGAATCAGGTGACCAAATTCAAAATATTTGAGGAATTATTCACTATATTTATATAATTTTTTAGAATATGCTTATCAGTCTCAACTGTTTAAAATTAATATGCTTACTTCTCGTGATTAATTTCAAAGCGATATCTCTCAAGCTTCGCTGTACATTAGGAAACATGATCGAGGATTACTAAAAAGCTTTGATTCTTCTGTTCACAGATGCAGAAGTCAACGACACCAACCAGGAGTAAACGGAACGTTGTACAAACTAAAATTTCCAACGACCGTGATGGGATGAGCCCTACCGAATTACAGCGGGTTTACTTGAAGAAAAGAAATGGACACACAAGTCAATACCACAAGAAAGGAAATAAGGTTGGGGGGAATAATATGATCTTTGGAGCTCATAAATTTGGATTGGCAGTCATAAATCCTGTAAAAATCCTACCAGTTTATTTCACAAACCCAGGTTTTGTGTTTGGGAAGAATAGCTCTTTACTTCTAACCTTCTGAAATATTACTCTGTCTGAGAACTGTCAACTGCTACTACGGTTGACCCTGAGAAGGCTACGTTACCATCGCTTACGATAACAGATCGAAACAATTCAACGAAATAACTGAACAGATGTGAATCATCATTGTAATGACAATTAAATTATCCCAAAGAATTTCAAAAGAAATAAAATTAAATTGACTGAACAGAACCGGGTACAGGGAAGTCTGTGAACAGTAACGCCATCAAGTACCAGAAAACGTACAGTCATTGCCAATAGCATCACAGAAACACAAATCCAAAGATTAATTGTTTGGTTAGGTTTTCCTAAATCGCCACGACATATTTCTTAGATTCAATTGAGGTGTGGTTGGTTAGGTTCATCAGGGTATTTTGCTATTGGCTGAATTTTGGAAACTCCGCCCCCTGTTGCACCTGCAATGCAGGGTTTGTAAATATGCTGACGGGCAAACTGGCTATTGCTACTACTGTGAGTGTTGACTCATTGTCAGATACATAGCCCCTTACTATTGAACAGACCTCGGCAGAGCACAGTACTGCTCAATGAGAACTGAATAATTATCATGCTCATTACTAATATACAGAGAGTTAAAATCCGGAAACGGAACTCCGTTGATAGATTATCGATTAAAGTCTTTAGTACACAAGATCAGGACAAATTTGCATCTGGAGAAACCTTGGAAAGGTAGCATTAGCATTCATATACATTTTCTATTTTATTAATTTTCTAAGTATTAAACTAAGAATAAATTGGTTGATCATTTATTAAAAACTCTTACATATTCGCTCTCAATCTACACCCGTGACTTCGATTTCTTAACTTGAAATGTATTTTTTCACAGTTGACCTTATCTAAAAAAATTGTTCAATGAAGAGTTTTATTGCGAGTGAAAGTTTGCAAACTGATTTGCTTGGTGTAATACCTTTCAAAACAAAACCTGCTTTTAAAAAGTGACCCGTTTATACATTTATCCACTTTCGCTCATTCAAGACGTGGGTGTGTTTGATATTTCAAACTACATTTTCGATGGTGCTTTTCCAGTTATAAAATTTTATTTGATTGGTTCGTACATATAAATAAAAAGTTGTCGACTGGGCCAGTAACGTTGTACCGCTAACTGCTATCTGGTATAAAATAAATCAGTGTTCATTCACGAATCAAAATTGAAATTAATGATCCTTAATGCAGACGAGTCAAAATGAGGGCAA
>JAQFYT010002659.1:0-12329 GCA_034694925.1 Ceratophysella denticulata
TACGCATATTAATAATAAATTGTGCAAGGAAAGTTTGATCTGGTTGTCGATATCCTTTACTTACTTCTAATGATCTAGGTGACCGAACTGTGGTGGCCATGAGTCTTCTGAATTCGATGGAAACCATTTTGGTGGTTATGGAAGATCTACCTGACGTGTGTCTTGCCCTGGAGCCAATTCTTCTCCAAGTCGTGACTTTCATTCTAGACAAGTCCATTATGGAGTTCTACGAAGAAGCATTTTCATTGATTTCATCTCTGACTGAGAAACAAGTTTCACCCGCTATGTGGAATGTATTTGAAGGAACTTACCGGTACGGAATACTTATTTGATTGGCGCAGCGGAGTTCGAAATGTAGAGTACACTAATAATTCGTGTATGTATGCTCTAAATGTAGAGTTATCGAACGAGACGGAGTAGAATATTTCATTGAAATGATGCCATGTCTCCATAATTACATTACTGTTGACACTGATGCCTTTCTCGCTGATCCCAACCGACTCCTTGCTATCTGCAACATCGTCAAACGAGTAAGTACATTTTAATAGCTCTAATTTCCGACTAAACTACTATAAAAGCCGGTGTTCTTTATAGATCTATTGTCTAACTCAATTTGCTTCAGGTTTTGTTAGATGACCCACAAACCGGTGAAGAGGCGGAGAGTCATGCTGCCAAGTTGATCGAAGTTTTGATTCTTCAATGCCGTGAACGAATCCAACCATCTCTGCCTGGACTCCTTCAGCTGGCACTCGAGCGACTTGGTCGTCCGATTAAAACCTCTGAGCTGCGAACCATGTGCCTTCAAGTAAACAAATAATTTACTGAAAGTATCTACCTAGTATGTTCTGTGATGTATTTTCTAAATAACATTTCGATTCGATTGTAGGTAGTGGTTGCTGCATTGTACACGGACCTCCCGCTGACATCAACCGTCATCTCGAGTATGGACTCATTTGTGAAACAGCTCCTTGCAGATGCTGACTGCTTTTTGGGACTTCATGATAGAAAGATTTGTGTTTTGGGTCTCTGCACTCTGTTACAGGTAAGTTATAGTTTACGGGTTAGAATAATTTAATATTGTTATTGGTACGAATTTTGTAAAAAAATATGTTTCTACAGAGCCAAAATCGTCAGAATGCACTTCAGCAGAGTTCTGAAGAAATCCTACCATCCCTTATCCTACTGTTCGATGGACTCAAAAGAGCTTATGCTGGTATGTTATAGTTTTAATAAATCAGTTAGTAGTTGTGTTAGTTATGTTACTGAGCATATAATAGTATTGAAATTAAATACGAAACGAATATTTGGAATAGCTAAAGCCTTGGAACTGGCAGAAACTGATTCAGAGGAAGAGTCCGAGGATGAGGATGATTGTAACTTGGAAGGTAAGTATTTACTGTAATTTAGTAATTTAATTTGAATTTAGCTTCGTAAACTTTGACATGTATATTTCAGTTGAAGTTCTGAGTTCTGACGAAGATGATATTGACGACGAGGGAGAGGAATATTTGGAACATTTACAAAGAAAAATTACACAGTCCAAGGGCAATATTCCCTTTGATATGTCAGCGGATATTATTGATGTAAGTTTAAAGTGGTCTACGGTCTACCTACCATAGAATTATTCGAAATTCCAGAATGATTTTTAAACTATTTTGCAGTGTGACAGCGAAGATGATGATAGTGAGCTATCTGGTGAGGAAACGGCTCTGGAGAGCTTCACGACCCCACTGGATGATGACGAGTCTCCGGTGGATGAATATATTATATTTAAGGAAGTTATGCTCAGTAAGTTCTTTATAGTTGAATTTGTAAATTAATCGCGATAAGGCGTTTCTGGCATTACCAGTTTTCTAATTTATTATTAGATTTGCAAATGGGTGATCCAAACTTTTACGCTGCATTGACCAATGTTTTGAATGAGGAGCAGAGAAAGGCAGTTCAGGATATTTTTACTTTGGCTGATCAGAGACGGGCTGCTGCGGAAAGCAGAGAAATTCAAAAACGTGGAGGTGGGTACTGATTTTGTATTTACAATAAATCGCTAATTCTTAATTTGCAAACCTTAAATACTAATACAGATATTTCATATTTCCCAATCATTTTAGGCTATGAATTTGCACAGCAAAGCGTCCCAACTACATTCAACTTTGGGACTGGAGTTCCACCAACTCTTCAGTGAAATTCATTGGCGGAATTTTGATGGACTGACCACGAGACGTGAGAGAACGTTGAAGGCTTATATTATACTAAAATTACAAATTGAATATGATATCCTCTGGCGCGATGAGAAATTTTTAGATGGAAAGACCTCCTTGACTACTTGGATTTAATTAAGATTTATTATACAATTAATTACTTCTAATAAATAATTATGCTGTAACAGTTAAGCCGAGCGATATGAATTATTGTATTAACGATTAAATGAAAGCTTCACCTTTCCTTTCGGGTATTTATTAATAACGTTAATAGAATTTAATGAGGTTATATACAATAGTACTCTGCTTCCGTGCTTACTGTTTTTGAATATGTACTCTGACCTCTGACCCGTAATTTTAAGTATTTTCGGTGTTGTAATTGGTCAAAATTGAAATTACTATTGTTTGTATGTTTGTTATATATTGGAAATCTTAAGTGAAGTGTCATTCCCCGATCAGATTAGCTAATTAATTGAATATTGAATCCTCCAGACGTTTCTATTTCTGTGTATATGTTACGGTTTGTATGTAAACCTGGCACGGTTATTAGCATATTAGTGATATCCGAACCGATTCGTATTTAATAATGTTTACGGATTTATTATGGATAAAATTCGGATTAATTAAGCAAATCCAAAAACGAAAATTATGACTTGAAGCTCAATTTTCCGCTCTTCCCAATGGTATCATTTGCTCTACGGCAAATCCAGGTGTTCTTCTCCAAAACGACGGATGTCAATGTTAAGACGGGTCGCATGCATCAATTGAATATTTCACCATGTTCCTTTGATATTCTTGTCTTGATGAGCACACCATTGTAAAGAAGCGGACAATTTTGCTTCAGAAGCCATTTGCATTTTTAGATTTGCATGATTAATCCGACATTTCTCCATGATTCCGATAACAATACGAGCTGGTTCGGTTATAAATAACCGTGCCAGATTAGGTACACCTTACCATTGGAAATTGAAAATAATATTATTGCTCCAAATCCTGCTATGAAATTGTTTGTTGAATATAATAGTTATTGTTATGTACTAACAGACCAAGACGCTTGAGAAAAGTATCTATTAAATACTTTAAATTACCTAATGTATAAGAATAGAGTGATGTATGAAATGTGGTAATCGAATATCGAATACAGATTGTACTGTATAACACAACTTGAGTAAGTGGAGATGAAGATTATGAATTATGACCTGTGCTGTGCCCTGTGTCATACCTAAATACTGTCCCTAGTAATTAATTACAGAAATACCTAAAATTGAATGAATTAAAGAGTTAATGAAGTATCTCTCAAATATTGTGCACTATCTCTTGCATTGCTAAATCCTAAAATAGAAATCCCATTTCATTATTGATCCAATGGCAAGGGTCAGGCATAAAAGTTATTCGGATTCGCGAATGTAGCTCAGTTCGTTCCGTCAGGCAGGCGGATGTATAAATTGGATTTGTGCTTTGCACGCCTTTGCAAATTAGGGTTTCCTGGAAGCCTTTTTAGAGATTTTTCCTGCTAACGATGCATTGGTGCTTGAATTTCAACGTTAGTGCTATTAGCCCATAGGTATTACATATTCATATAAAAACGCCTCGGCTGAACAACCACTGAATTATAATTGATTAGGAAAATGATTGAAAAGATGAATTTTAATTTGGCGTATAAATAAGCATAATTTTCTACTTTATGCATTTGGTTTGGCACTGTACATAGAAGAATCTAGTCGATGCTGGATTTGATCAATTTTACTTTCCGCATTTCCAATGCGGTTTATTTTCTGGAAGATCACGATCATATTATTTTATTTACCTAACTACCTTCTTGGTGGAAAAGCTGTTGACAAAAAAAGTCATAAATTCATGGGGAAAATATTTTGTCCCACTCACTCCTGGGCAGTTTTTGTATTTGGGTATTTATCCTGCATGGTGCGTGGTATCACCGGACCTCCAGAATGGAATATTTAATCAAACAATCGTACATGTGTCCAACAAATATATTTATGGGACAAACTTCCGTATTGCAATTTACAATTATACACGTTGTACGTACATAGAAATAGGAAAGGACGTTCATTTCCAAAAATTTGATCCATGCATATCCGATGCGATGAGGTTAGGTACGCTCACATATACCTAATGTATAAGATCCAATCAGACACGCATACAGCATAGGGTACCTAGTGCTTGAAGAATGCCGTAAGTAGCGCTGGTTGTTTTTCAGCCTTGAGAGAGATGCTCATACATTCCGATTCCGATATACAGTAATGCTGAGTTGCATACCTATTAGACTTTCTCTTTTGTGTTTGCGGAAGTGCTCCGCTAACTTTCACCTGTTTACTATTTAGTTCCCGCTATCCTAATAATGGGAATTAGATTCTGATTTCGGGAGGTCAACACAGGTCAACCGTTCACTGAGTGTGCACGAATGTCATAATTGGGAATGTATCCGTGAACGAATAAGGGTGAACGGTAAAAGGGTCAACTTCCGGGACGGTTGACGGTGGACAGTAGAATGGCGGTGTCACTTCCGCTTGGTCTCTTTTCGGGAGCGAGTTTGGACAACGCCACTTTCTTTGGAACCGGAGTTCATGGACCACCACCGACATTCCTTGAGAGACCTGGAACTGGGCCCTCCTCGGGCGGAAGCGGAATCAAGGGTCCGCACTGCCTTGACCTCAATGGACGCGGGATTTCGAACGGTGTTCATTACGTTCCAGGACCGGATGAATGTACCCTTTGCATTTGTGACGATGGTGTTCCCAAATGGTGCAAGGCTGTCCTCTGTGCACCACCACAAGTGAGTACACAACGTTTATTACAATAACAAATAATGTAACTAATAAATGCACTGTCAACTTACTCTGTGCTGAATCATAAATTAATTATGTAATTATGCCTCTAATGTCTGAATGATTTATTGAACTAATCCAAGAACACGATGCCAGACAAACTACAACCGAAAGAAAATATAATATTTTTACAAATATTATCGGTTATTGGCATCGCATATCGCTTTATATTGATATATGTTGTATGTATATATAGTGTCATTTGACTCAATGTCAATTCAAAGCCACTACAACATATAAAGCTCAGTAATTACTCTTGACATGTTACTTACCTATACTTTATCCACCTCGAACCATGACATAATACTGTTTCGTAGTGTTAAATAAATGAGTGATTTTTGCGTGACATTTTGCTTGCGATAAGATATATAGTTATGTTGCATTATTGAGTACACGCATAAATTGAGTTTCCTGAATACTGATATGATTAGGAACAATAATTCAACTCAAAATGCATTTTTAGAAAACAATTCGTAGTTTGTATTGTCTGTGCGGAGAAATAACTTACATTGGTAATATAAAAGTAAACCCTTGGAGCCAGATATCTATTGGCTACTTCGAGCTGAGATTACTTTGGAATTTATTTCTATTCGACGTTAGAGTGGGATAATAGTTTCCGAACCTGTAATATCGGTTCAAATACATAGTTAACGATAAGACACTACTTAATTTGAATTTGCATGTTTTATACTGTGATTAAACACAGGTGAGTACATAAACGCATTGCTCACCTTGTCATTATCGAGTTTCAGTGTCAGTTTCATATTGGAAGCTAAATTTTAGACCTTCTTGAGCATATAAACCCTCAATTTCTTAATAGTTCCAGACAAACGCTCATTCTGAGAATTCAGAATCTGTGCCCTCGTCTCATTAGCCCGAAATTGATTTTCCATTGTAACAAGAACATCTTCATTATCGGATTTAGGTGGATTGACTGGTCCATTCAAATCCGGATAAAGTGTAAGGAGTTCAATTTGGGATTTCAATTTTTTCAGCTCTGCATCCATCCGTTGAATTTGTTGACTCTGTTCACGACACACAGTCTGGAGCTGAGTGTCATTTTGAAGATTAGAGAGCTCGTGTAGAAGTTGAGCATTATTGATTGTCAGTTTATTATTTTCTTCAATTTTCTCAGTTAAAATTTGTGTTTGTTTCTTTAATTGTTCGTCCTGCTGTTTCTTCTCGAGTTCAATCGTGGACAGGCTGGTCGTTAGAGCTTCCTTCAATTTCTTCTCTTCTTCCAAATGATCCTTAATTCTATTGTAATTTTCACATGAAGCAGCTTGGCTCATAATGAGTTCCTGTTGAAGTTGTTCCAGTCCACTGGCAGCTTCCTGGAGTCGAAAGCGTTCCTGAATTTCTTTCCTTATTTCATCGTCTCGTTTCGCAATTTCAATTTCCAAGTCTTTCACGCGATTTTCGACCTGTATTTTGATACCATAAACCATACCATAATTATATACTATACGTGTGACCCTTACGCAAAAAAGCTACTACTTTGGGTTATTATTAATTCGTATTCTTATTCCCAGATGTCAAAGTGACTTCGTGACACTTGACATCTAGCAATGCAATGACCCGAACAATAAGCTGTTTGGGATATCAATGTACAAAATGTGCAATTTTTTGTTCGAAGAATTTGGGGGGTATTTTTCGATGCATTAACAAATGGCTTTGCAATAAGAAATGGACTTTTGCGATGAAAACGAAGCGTTTTGTAATAAGAAATAAAATTTTCACTAGCCTAACCTAACCTGACTAAAGTGAACTTCACTGGTACAAAAGCCTTATTGAAAAAGTCTTTGTTTTTAATTGCAAAAGTCCATTTCTTATTGCAAAACGCTTCATTTTAATTGCAAAAGTCCATTTCTTATTGCCAAACGCTTCATTTTCATTGCAAAAGTCCATTTCTTATGGCATGTTTATATATTTCCCAAATAATTTTTTTTCGTTCTTTTCGAGGGTCAGGCAGTATATCAGGATCAGGGATACTGGCCCTATCGTGTGCAAAATCGATAAGCTATAATAATGTGCCGTTAGTACCTGATTCTTTTGTTTGATAATCTCGGCTTTTTCCTTCTTCTCCTTGCTCAGTTCATTGGCTAGGCTGGTTGACTTCCGTTTAAATTTCTCCATTGACACTTCATGATCTCGTACATGAGTACTGAGCGTTGTTTTACTTTTTCGAAGCTCAAATTCCAATTCTTGATTTCGTTTCTGGATAGCACTCACGCGCTGGCTAATGTTAATTGAATCATTCCGAAGAGCCTCACACCATCGCTTCACGGCCGTAGCTTGAGAGCACCAGAATATGTCTTGTCGTATTTCATTTCGAGCGGAAGCCAAATTGGGTTCTTCAACGGAAATTGAGCGGAGACATGATTCCAAAGTGTCACCAACAACTTTTAAAACAGTTTGTATGGTGTAGCAAGACTCACAGCACTGAGAAATAGCCAGGTCTGTTTGGCTGCAGGATTCTCCCACGTCTGCATAAGTTGACATAATGCTGCTGAATTGAATGTCTGACAAAAGGCAATAAGTCGTGAACTCTCAAAACTGGACAAAATGTTCGCAAGAAATTTGAACTTTGACCGCACCTGAATTTAGAAATGTTTCCAATTTTTTTTTGGATTGTTTCGGATTTGGAAGATTAGTTTCGCATTGTTTGACAAGTTTCGTTTGCTGCTGTTCCGTGGTTATTATGTCCATGGCTACAGTACCTACACTTTGTAACCAAGTATACCAATGTTCGGGAGTGGTCTCTCACCAACTTGGCACCTAATTAGCGACAGTTTGTTTCTGGACTTTGGTAACTTTAGATTAAGAATTGTTTGTGGCTTTGAAATTGGATAGATGCCTATGTCTGGTATATTATCGTACCTAGTAATGCATTAACCATTCATATTCTTTAGAATTCATAAATTGAAGGTGTTTATGAATTATGTGGCTATAGGCTAGAGTATTCCCTCATCGACAATAAAATTCAATTGCGTTTTACGTGTACACGTAAGTATACGTACGGTGCCAGGTACCTCCCTGCCCTTCACAATGCACTTTACTGATGCTCACAGCATAGCAGCAGCAGCGTGAAATTGGCTTGGAGGAAATTGGTTGATTTAGTCATGATGACAAAAGATTTCTT
The DNA here is from genome assembly GCA_034694925.1 of Ceratophysella denticulata. Lineage (NCBI taxonomy): Eukaryota > Metazoa > Arthropoda > Collembola > Poduromorpha > Hypogastruridae > Ceratophysella > Ceratophysella denticulata. The sequence goes on from JAQFYT010002659.1 coordinate 8,187, forward strand.
TCGTTTCGCTTCAAGAAGTCAGAATTAAATAGGTTAGTCTTCGCACAACTCACTGAATAAATCTTTAATTTTCTAACTAAAGCATTGGTGGTTCAATGGTAGAATTCTCGCCTGCCACGCGGGAGATCCGGGTTCGATTCCCGGCCAATGCAGATTTATTTTTTGGCAATTTTTTAAACTTCCCCTATAAGGTGGTGACGTGGCTGTTATTAGTTTGATCAGTTCTTCTGCAGAACTGCATGTAGTATAAATGAAGTGATTTATACCAAGCATTGGTGGTTTAGTGGTATAGAATTCTCGCCTTGGCCACGAGGGTTCTATTCCCGGCCAATGCAATATATTTTTAATTTCAATAACAGTTTTCAGACAGTTAGTTGTTAATTATAGAACTATCAGACCGCGGACTATAATTCTAGTGTTAATTCTATGAGTAAATTATCTAATCCGTATTGTATTTTTTTAAATTCTGTACAGGATTGTAAGTCATTTCGCGTAGGAACTTCCTGTTGTGACTTTATATGTCTGGATGACTCCTTGGGGAAAGGGAAAGGTGGGAAAACAGGCGGACCTTATGGATACTCACCTGTTGATGTTGGGGACGTGATTCCAAAAATTGTGATTGCTGCTGTTACAGCCATGCTCTCACTTTCACTCCTTTTCTTTCTCGTTCATCGATTGCGTCAAAGAGAAATGCGAGGTATGGTAAAAGTTCGAGAAAAAGCAGAAATGACGGCTACCTACACGAAATTTTACAGATATATTAATTTTAGTTTTCCTTATTTTTTATAGGTCGTATGAATTCGGCAGAAGCACGAAGATCACGTCAAATGTGCGATGAATGTGACGATACCCGAAGTTTGGATTTCTCAATGTATGACTTTGACCGTAGTCCAATACCAAATTCACATTTATTTCCGCCGCAGTACATGGCCTGGTGGAAGCCACCCTCATCCTATTTTCCTCCAAGCGAAGCTCCACCGCCCTACGAAGAAGCCATGGCATCAACTTCCCATGCTGTCCCATCCTTTCTCCCTGTTCCCACCACCACCAATTTACTCCCATCCAACACCACTATCCTTACCAATGAAAATATAAACCATCCAGAAGGAACTACTAACCCTATTCCAGAAACCGGAATTTCTTCAGCTTCCTTGGAAGAACCGAGCAATGACCCTACCGACTTAATTCCGGGACCCAGTACAATGACAATGGCTGCTGCAGCTTTGAGGACAGAACTGAACGAGACACTACGGACTGAATCAACTTCTGAAACTGGAACTGGATCGAATACGGCTGTTTTACCTACATACACAGTTGCAGCCTTGGCTGGAGGGCGGGATTGCTTTCGTCATAGTTTGACCCTTCCGAGAAGACCTAATTTACAGGAAATGCAGGAATTTGGACTTGATTTGAACGGTGCTAATCCGGAGTATTTTCAGAGGAGTCAACAGAGGTATAGCTTGCAGCTCAATGTCGTGGACAGGAGTTCGTCCAGTAGTTCCACGATCTCACTTTCTCCGTCAACTCCTATGACCCCAGTCGGAATTGGAAATCCATCGCTCTCGTCCTCAACTTCCTCTTGCTCCAGCAGCAATACACACTCATAAAAAACCTGACAAATAGACTGAATAGAAATGGCTTGTAATTGTCTGGCTGGTATAATATGAACAACGCCGCCGGTAAAGAATCAATATTTTCCTGGCCTAATTAAAACAACTATTAGCCTAAATGTGACAACTTTTTACCTAAAAATCGGTAATCATTGATTTTATCGAAATTAGTTTGGTAATTGATGTTAAGAAAGGTCAGAGTTGGCCAGATTTACTGTAATTAGGTTAGGTTAGGTTTAAAAATCCAGGATACAGATGAAAACGAAAACGTTGTCTATTTAGGATAAAAGTTGTTTTAATTAGTCTACTGAAATTGGCACCCGGCTGTAAAACCTAACCGTGTGAGGTTTCGATTTACTGGCATTGTTAACATTTACCGGCGCAAAAAGCGTTTACCCACTTGAAACCACGTCTTCGATCACATTCTAATCCTTCCTACTACATTTCGGCGTTGACCGATGATACCCTCGATTAGCCATAGGATTTAGGGTTACCTAATAGTAATAGTTGGCAGCTGGAGCCCCGCCGGGTAGAAATGTATAAATCGAGTAGTTTTAGACTGATTTTATATGTAATAATTCTCAATTATCTCAGGTCATTGACCTTGATATACGATTGGTTTTTTTAAAAGAAATGCTCAGTCAACTCGCATTCCCAGCTAATTGCTAAATGAGTTCCATTCATAATTCGTACGTGATTGGTGTAATGTAATAATGTGTAACAAAAGTATTGGACGAAATACACGTTTTCTATGAAAAAGATGAGCAAGATTTGGAATGAATTGGGATATTTTTCAATTCCGGGATGGATCTTTTTAAAAATCGGAATACCTAACACGAAATACGTGACATAGTTATTGCTGTTTTAAGTGTATATACTAATTCAATCTTCAACAATGTGTTCATTCACTACCTATGTTCGTTTTCCATTTCTTTTGTATTTTTTTACAAATGAATTTTCGATTTAACAACTGCATCTACGGAAGCAACTCCGGTTTATTTTTTTCTGATTTCTGTTTATTTGTATCTACAATTATTTCAAAGGGTGGTAAAGTTTGTTATTTCGGTGTTTTAATTAATAGAACGGGATGACACCGTTCGTACGGGATTTCCTCATAAAATGTAAAAACAAAAGGTGTCTAGATTTCTTCCTAATTCCTGTTTTGCTATTACTCTAGTGTAAATACGTAATTAAAATAATTAGTATGTGACGGTGATAGAAGTTATTTGTTGTTTGTGTGTGTACATGACATGGAGGATTTAGATAGTTTGTAGATCAAAGGTCTCATTAGGGAGAAACTGTGTAGGTAGAAAGTGAGATTGAGTCGACTTAGCACTTGGAAAATAAACTCCAACTTTTACCCTTTTACTCAGAATCAGAACTTTCTCCTTGAGCGTTTTTGTGTTGTTAAAGAGAAACTGCTAATTAATTAGTATTGACATGAGCCTTGTTTTTCTGTATGGCTTATAAATATATACGTGTACTGGACAAGTGAAAGCAGCTAAATAGGTACTAGGTATGTACCATGTATTTTCTAGCATACGAAATGGGCATACGGCACAACATCACGACTTACTAGTAATAATCCATAGAAACAGTAAAGCAATCCGAAATCCAAAACAAGCCTTTGCTTTCACTTCATTTACAATGTTGCGTATATTGAACACACACCACTTTCAAATTTCGTATGGGTGGAAGTTTTCGCTGCAATGAGAAAATAGAATCTGCAATGAAAAATAAGACTTTTGCAATAAGAAATGGAATGCTGCAATAAGGAAAATTGGTCAATAATTCCAATGGTTAGGTTAGCTGTTGGTCATTTGGTTATTTTAAAAACCTAAGCTAACCTGTACATAGAACGGACCAATCTCGTCCCCCAAAGCCAACGTTTTAACCTAACCTAACCTGACTAAATCTTTACTGCAATGTAGACTTATTGCAAAAGTCTTCTTTTTCATTGTAGATTCATTTCCCCATTGCACGTTTATATATTTCCAATTTCGTATTCATCGGGCATTAGGTGATTGCTTCCTATCTCCATAGATAATCCATCTCAACGGAGCGGAGGCAGAGTTCCTAAATCTGGTGATTTATTTTATTTTCAAAATGTTGAATGTGTCGGAATTTGGGACACGGATTGGAACACCCCAGGCAAGCGCTTCGAGTCAGTGAAGTTAATGCAGAAGTTGCATTATTAGCATACATTTTTTTTGTAAACGATATCTATTCAAATCTAGATTAGATTGTATGCATATTTTTGAAGTATCTGAATTCTGAATCGTTCCCACGGACCTGGGGTGGACAACAGTTATATGTGTTATGTGAATTTATTGCCCTGTGTTTCACATGGTTCGTACCTATTCAATTGATAAGATAACTCAGGATTTGTCATTTTTCGGTAAATTCATTATGAGGCGCCTGACTAACAGCAAATATGCTTCTTCATAATGGAGACCATTTTAGACCAGAAGGGTCTTATGGGATGATCTTGTCTGTCCGTCCGTCCGTCGACACTTTTTACATGTAAATAGGA